>PVHX01008212.1:0-85096 GCA_004024805.1 Geosciurus inauris | reverse complement strand
TACTAATAATTTTCTTGAATAAATTTCTCAATCCTTGTTTATCTGATTATGAGAGATAATAGTTTTGCCTAACTCATAGGATTAAATAAGTTAATATTTGCAATGTTTTTAGGTCAGTACCTGCTATAGTGTGGGTTATAGAAGCATTTACTGTTAACATGCTATGCTTGCATTGTAGATTTTTCTGAAGACGAAAGCTCATATTTTATTAATGTGAATATAATCATCAGTTTACTTTTTGGAAATGTTCAGTAGTGCAGTGGAGCACAGTTTTGGAATCTAAGAATACAACCAAGTTACACTTTTATTTTGTGGCAGTATGACCCAATCACAAATCATTTGACATTACATCTATAAAAGATGGGTATAATTATTTGTTTATCCATCCCTTTTTTAAACTATTTTAAATTAATTGTGATTTACATTTTATATGTAAACAGATTAAAAGACAGTGCTTTAAGTCAATCCAATATCACAACCATTTGTTAATAACACTTTTAACACAAAAGATTTTAAATGATAGGTGGTGTAGTACAAAGTTCAGATATGTGAAACAGAAAGACCAGCTGGTAATCCAGCAAGCTAGATGACCTTGAGCTGATCACTCTTCATAAACTGGGATATTTAAAGCATTCGTGTCTTAACGTTGTTGAGAGAAAGCACTTACGAGAGAAAGCACATGGCCGGTTCAAGTCTGGGCAAGAGATGGTTACAGCTTGAATTAGATAGTAAGAGTGGAGTTTGAGAGAAATTTAAGCATTCCATAAATATTCTGGAAGATAAGTTAAATTGGAAAAATGTAGGAGATAGGGAAAGAGGGAGTAATTATAGTGATTTAAGATTTTTGGCTTGAACAAATGGGTGAGTGGAGGTACCACTTACAATGGGAAAGACTGAAGGAAAAAACAATAAGGAATTAGAAATTCAATCACATTTTACTTTTGAACCTGTGAAGTTTGAAATATCTGCTAAATTGCAGTATTATAAATACTGATTTTTTTGTCAGTTATATTCATTACAGATGTCTTCTGTGCCTAGCCAGTATAATTTACTAATGTAGTTATACTGACCAGTAACATAGCCTTAAATCTGTCTTCAAGATTGATTACTGTCAATAATACCTCTAAAAGATAGGAGAACATTGATAGTTTCAAACTATCTCTAGTTTATAGATTCTTTTGAGTATTTTTATTATGTTTAAGGTTGAATGTCATGAAATTACCATTTTTAAATAAAAATGGGTATTATTGTATCTTTGTGTGGTTCAGTTTAATATTTAAAGATCAAATAATGGTCCTTTATCTTTTAATGTTTCCATTATATGCATACTGTACCGTGCATCCATGTCCCAAGTCCCTTAAGTTGTTAAAGTACAATTTATAAAAGTTCACATATTTAAAATAGGCCAAAATGAAGATAAACTTTAATCCAAATTATTTAGTTTAATAAAATAAATTATATACCATATGAAATTATAAAATATATTTTACATGAAATATTTATTAAATTTTTTATTCTGTATTAATGCATAATTTAAACTGTTAATGTACAAAAGCATTAAGTAACAGAATTATCTAAAAGTGTAAAGCTAATGCATATAATTTCCTTGTGTGTGTCTTCCTGGATTAAGATTATATGGTATTTGTATTCCATTTCTTCTGGAAGTTGCTACTAGTCAGTTACTAAAATTATAAAGTTTCTTTCATCTTATACCTACAGATTTATTGGGCACATAATAGGAACTTAAGTTTTTTCATCCTCTAAAATCCATCTAACTCAAACATCTGCCTTCCACTTGGATTTTATTGATTCTTTTCCTAATAGTGATTTTTTAGGGTTTTAGAAGAAATAATATTGATTTGTAAATGTGTTATAAAAACAAGTATACATTTTATATTAGTGTTCTTTCTCCGGTTTATATTTCCTGTGTAAATAGTAAATCAGGTACCAAGGACAGCTACTAGGAGCTGGAGTGTGTGTGTATGTACATAGAAACATATGTAAATATTTATATTGGGTGGTTGTTACATTTTGTTGGGTTTTCGTTTTGTTTTTTAGTGACAGGGTCTCACTGCATTGCTCAGGCTGGTCTCAAACTTCTGGGTTCAAGTAATCCTCCTGCTTCGGCTGCAAGTATCTCTGACTACAGGCATGCATCACCATGCCCAGCTTTTATTTGTATACATATTTATGTTTGACATTTATGTGTGATATAACTAAAATTAGTGACGTTATGTTTTAGTTCAAAGTCACAAATGTTATGCTTGTTCATATAGAAATTTTGTTAATAGATATGCTTACCAGGGTAATCACAGAAAGATTAATATGAAATAAAAGTAATCTTGAACTTTTGACTTTAAAATTGGATATTTTTAAAATGTTTTAAATGTATTAAATTTTCAGTTTACTTAAGTCAATTTTAAGTTTAATTTTAAGTATATATCATAAGAGTACTCGTTTTATATCTTTGTAGCAACAGGTTAGCTGAAGAAAAATCTGTCAAATTTGGCAGTGGTTCAGAAAATATGTGAACCTGTCACAGTAAGCAGTCTCAAAGGGCGAAATGCATTACAGGAGCTAATTAACCTTAGAAAATAATTACACAAATATGCAAATGTTGTTTAGATAATTCCATGTGTTATCAGCACAGGTAGTCCATCATAAATGCAGACCTTGCAATGCCTAGGTAGTAGAATCTGGCATAGTCGATAAGGCTTCAGTTACTCATCACTTCTTTTTGACATTTAAGGATTAATGATGGCAAGAGTACACCAGGATATTCAGCCTGCACTCTAAATACTGCAGAATTCCACAATGTAAATATCCTACAAATTTTGCCATCAGCAAACTCTATGGATTTACTTCTTGTTTTTTCCATATACTTTATATATTTGCATATTCTTAAATCATCCAACTTGAATCAAGTTACTCAATACAAAATGCACTATAATGTGAAATTCATGAAGAAACCTGTACAGTCAATTTAGTGTGTTTGCATTTCTGTAATTGATGCATATTAGAAAGTCTTTCCTATTGAAATCTCTTTAATCTCAGAATACACTATTTATAATATATATACTCTGGATTATAGTTTACAAATATATAATGATTGTGCACACAATGTGGGCTATGGGTTGGAATGACACAAATTTGCTTTGGTATAGCATCACTTCATTTATAAAATTGAGATTTTTGTAGTGTTTGTAAGGTAATATTCCCAAAGTATACATTTTAATTTACTCTAAGTTAATTAATTCTTGTGCTTAACTACAGAATTTTTTAAATCCTAAAATAATGGGGATCTCTCTCTCTCTCTCTCTTTTTCAAACACTATCAATAGTAAAAAACTTTAATTTAGTGAAAGCCTTGGGAGATAGAAAAATAAGAAAGCCAAACTGTTACAGCTAAGATTTATCTCCTTTATTACCTATTTTATAAAATTATGTTTTAAATAAAACTATGTCACTAATCCTTCAAAAAGGGAGTTTACATAGAATCATTAATTTTCTTTTGATGATTCAGGATCACTGTTGCTCCTATCAGTTATTGTACTTTAAATACAGTACTGCCCTTACCTTGCTCAGTGATAATACTCAGTCTCAGACTATATGCTCTTTGAATTTTTTATAGATTTTCTGTTTCTTACATTACTGTCAAGCTTTCAGCTATTGCGTCTTCTTTTTTTTATGTAGTGCAGACTTAATTATATATATTCTAGAATATGAGATATAAATGACATGTATATATAACAAGAATTAGAAGAATTTCGCACTAATATTTCAATTGAGTTTATGTTCCAAAATTTTATTTCATGCCACAAGTATGTGATATTAATAGATGGCTTTGTGGAACAAAAACATCAGCTATGCTCTGATCAGGATAAAAATGTGGCTAATACAGGTTGAATGGAAAATTTGAAATATGAAATGTTCCAAAATCTGAAACCTTTTGAGAGCCAACAATGGCACAACAATTGAAAAATTCATACCTGACCCCCTATGAT
This sequence comes from Geosciurus inauris, assembly GCA_004024805.1. NCBI lineage: Eukaryota > Metazoa > Chordata > Mammalia > Rodentia > Sciuridae > Geosciurus > Geosciurus inauris. Next base: position 81,093 of record PVHX01008212.1, on the reverse strand, counting down.
GGATCACAGTCAAAACACAGGTGCACTAAAAATATATAATGTTATCTTTGGGCTATGTGTATAAAGTATAAAGAAACAAAAATGAATTTTGGTTCAGATTTGGTTCCTATTCCCAAAATATCTCATTATAAATATGTAAATATTCCAAAATTTAAAAAAACAAAATGTAAAATACTTCAGATCCCAGACATTAAAGATAAGGGATAGTTAATGATTATTTCCTTAGAAGCACTCATCACTGTGGCATATCTACTGAATTAACAGAACATAATTGCATCTAAACTTTTTACAGAGTTGAACGTTAGAAAAACTTTTCTTCAGCTTACTATATAATATAGAACATGTTCTACCAATTGTTTAACTCTCACCATTATTGTTTCAATTTTATTATTTTTCCATCAATATTTTACCTCTGGTCCTAGGGGTCCAGTTGGTCCCTCGGGTCCTAGGTCACCTGGTTGACCTGAAGGTCCTGGCTTTCCTTTATTGCTTCTTATTCTTACACCCATTTGAAACAGCACTTCTAATTTACCTCTTGTAAATCTGTGGTGGACTTTACACCTTCATATCTATAAGACCATTCTAAAGACCATGCTCTGATGCTAATTCTCCCCAGGAAGTCATCAGTAATTAGAATAGTATTTCTGAATTTTTGTTGTTGTTTATATTTTTATTATAAAAAGCATTACTTTGTAGAAATATTGGATGGTTCAGAAAAGTATAAAGAAGTTAGAAAGAGAAATATTAATAATCCTACCATCCATAAGCAGCATAGCTGCTTTTTTTTTTTTTAATTTTTTCTTAGTTGCAGATGGACACAATGTCTTTATTTTATTGCTTTGTATGTGGTGCTGAGGATCGAACCCAGGGCCCCACGCATGCGAGGCAAGCGTTCTACCACTGAGCCACAATCCCAGCCCCTCATAACTGCTTTTAATAGTTCTGTTTACTTCTTTTGAAATGTCTTTTTTAGAGCTATCTTATATAATGAAAATTATACTATATGTAAAATCAAATGAAGTGCATGCATTACATTTTAAATTCATTAAATAGGTAAATAGAAAGTCATCCTTAGACTGATAAACTACTATTTATTTAAATACTTCTTCATTATTAAATATTTAAGCTTCATTCAAATTTTTACTGCTGTAAATGAGAAAGTGATGAATATCTTTGAGCATCAATCTTTTGCCATATTCCAGATGAATAACCTTGTTAATTGTTATTGAGTGCCGATAGCATGCTTTGTATTTATATTGGAATCCAAAAAATGATATGTCTTCAAGTTACTTGTATTTGAAAGGAAGAAGAAATAACCTGACAGATTAAAAATAAATGAGACAAAGAAAAAAACAATGAAATGGTACAGGATTCAATTTAAACTCCCATGACTGATAGTACAGCTGATAGATAATCTTGAACAAACATATTTTACAGTAGTTTTAAATGTGACATGATACTACTATAGGTCAGTAGTTATAAATACTTTCCATGTATTTCTTATAAGATTTTGTGGGTCAAGTTAAATCTTTGTCAATTCTGCACGAGATTCTAACCTTTCGTTAATTTGACATTTCCCAGGAAGACTGATAAGGTGGTTTTTTAAGTTGAGTTTCCCAGGTTAATAGATTTTGAAATGGAGATTTGCATGCAAGAACTTTGTTTAGGAGTTTTCTTGGTATTAGCACCTACAAGGAAGCATGGGAAAAAACAGAATTGGGGAGAAGTTGCAATAATCACACCAAAGGTCTCAGAAAATGTAACTAGAAGGCCAAGTTTCATTAGATAATCCCAATTTAGACCCATTCTCCCAATACAATTACCAATAAGATCTTTCTGAATTCTCCAGTGTTTGTACAATAAATTCTGTGCACTCCACATGTATCTACAGAAATGTATTAAATATGTATAGTCATTTAAAAGAATAACTGTAAAGACTACATTTCTGTAACTGCCACTATAGTCAAGAAAGGGCACCCTGGAAGCTACCAGCAGTCTGTTTTCCAGTCACAACTTTTTTTCCCTTAGCATTAACTACTATACTGATTTTTATGATAACCATTTTCCTACTTTTTAAATTAATGAAAGGTGAATTATCAAAGTCTAAAAATCACTAGTACTGTTTCTTTCTAATATTCTTTCATTCATGTTATACACACATATCTTAGGTATAGGTAGTTTCATATTTATGTTACTAATAGATATCTTCAAAGTATATTTTTACTTTCATATATGACTTCAAGGTTGTAGGTAATCAACTTGAGAAATATTAGGTTTTTATTGTTAATTTACTACACTAATATTTAATGAGCAAGAAGACAAAGCTATTAGCCTCAAGAATTTGATGATCTTAACAAGTAATCACAGTGTAGATCCTTTACTGCACTAATAGGAAGCACACACAAGTTGTTGTTAGAGAATGCTGTCTAACCTTTGGGTAACATTTAATACTTTCTAGATACCTCACTTGTGGACCAAAGACAAGTAGAAATTGTGCAAGTAGGTGAAAGTAGTAGGTGAATTGAAGGTAGAGCTCAGGTGTCACTTCCCAATCAAAGGAAATAGTCCAGACACAAAAAAAGTATGGCACAATTAGGTTACTGCAAGTTCCTCCTTGCAACTGGTACATGGAGAGTGTTCCCCGTTGTCTCTCAGAAGGCAAAGGATGTCTTTTAGTCACTGCATTTTGCAGGGTAACGGTGAGAGACTCTGTTCAAGAGATAGATGGATACCAGATCATGAAGTACCTTGAATGTCATACTGAGGAATTTAAATTTCATCCTGAAGGCAATGAGAAAACCTCAGAATTAAGCAGGGAGTGACTGACTTGGCAACATGATCCTATTTGCATTTTTGGAAAGGAATTTGGAAAAAAAGGAATTCTCTCTACAGAGTTAAAGGAATCCTAGGAACAGAACAACTGGGATAGAGATTGTTGTAGTCATTCACTTATGAAATTTATAAGAAAAGTAGACAGATTTAAGAGACAGTTGGAGACAGAATCAACAGGATTTCAACAGTTGATTAAATGAGAATTTTGAGGGAGAGAGAAGTAAAAGATTATGTTCCAGTTTCAGTTGGACACAAGGAACAGACAATATCACAGGTTTGAAGAGTAACTTCTAGTACCAATGTTGGGTTGGTTGAGTTTGAAGTGTCTAAGGGTCTTCCAAAAGGAGATTATCAATAAACAGTTGTCTTTGTGAATGTGGAGAGAAATCTAGGGTGGAGATTGACATTATGAAATAATAGCTTAGCAAGTTATTATAAAATTTCTAAGGTGAAAAATATAAGTTGTGTTGGTTTTAGAGTATCCATGATGTCATAACATTCTTAGGAAATTAATCTTTTACTGTTAAGCATCTAAGAAATAGTTGTATAAAACATTTTCATGATGTTTAGTTCATAGCAGTTTATTTTTATCACTATTTAGCTTTTTTAATTTTATTGTTTTTGTTTTCACATTATCTAGATTTTAGCTTTAGCCATAATATGTATCAACAGTAGAAATAAATACAGCAAAGTGAAATTACTATGTAATTTTTAGTTTTGAGCAATATAGATAGATTTATTAGGATTTAGCAAATTAGAAATGAAAGAAACCCTGGGTTTAAATTTAAGTTTCTCATAGTTATAAATAAAATGTATCTAGAAAATGCTTTTAGAAAAAAGTATTGTATTTAATAAATTCAATAGAAAATATTCATTGTTCATTTTCCCCTTATTTTCAGCTTAGTTATTTCAAATCTTATGAATCAAATAACTTAGATACATGTATAATATAAACAGTGCCAAATGTAAATATAGGAACATAGCTAAATTTTTAGTGTTGTATTCTTTGAATCATAAAATCACTATAACTGTCAGCTAACAATTCTAAGATACTTAGATGTATTTTAATATCTCAGATATACATGGATTGTTCCTCTTAAAAATTAAATTTATTTTAAATAATTTGTTTCAGATTTAAGCTTAGCAATAATTTACTAATAGTTTTAATATTAATTTATTAATTAGCATTTATTAACTTAAATAAATTTGTTAATTTAAAATTTCCGTGTAATTCTTTTGTACAGTTTTTGGATGCACTGTAAGCATTTTATTTCTTGTATGTACACAAGCATATAATTTAATTGTTGATTACTATGATAGTAATTAGAGACAGTGTATAATATATCATATTTGTTTTCTTTGTAGGAGAATGGTTCTCCTGAAGAACATGCAGTCTATGTTTGGGACCATTTCATAGCCCAGTCTGCAGCTGAGAATGTATTTTTTGTTGCTCACAGCTATGGAGGACTCGCATTTGTTGAACTGGTAAGTGCATTTAATTGTTTTTTAATTCACAATATCCTTACAGTTTTATTCCCTCTATTCCCTTTCTTTATATTATTACTTTAACTTATTATATAAAGGATGGCAATAGATATCTTGAGTAAATAGATATCTTGAGTAAATTAATTATATTTATGAAGAGTATACTAATTTAAGGTGACAGAGATTTTCATTTCTAACCAGAAATCTCTCTGCCTGTTTCCTTACTTGAATATATTTTTAACCTCTATATTGTAATCCCAGTTTCTGTACATTTCTTATGTATATCTCCTGATTTTTATGTATACCACTGAAGCTTATATTTTCTGTAAAGTATATAAAACTTGGAATATTTTGATAATTTTTCACTGACATTTTGTCTCTATTATTTGATACTTGGTCAGAATTTATATAATTAGTACTAAAACTACCAGAAAGATTCCATTAATATGCTTCTAACTAGAATGCATTTTTGCTTGGCCTTGCATTTCAAAATGATTTGTATTTCAAAATAATTGGACTTTTTGAGTTATTTCTAAAATTATGTGTATGTGATAGAAAAGGCTACCAAAATTTCTGAATTCTGTATTATATGCAGTATTACAAGTAGCACAATCTTATGACAGTGTGACAGTTGTGATATAATCAATACTAAAGATGCACTAATGGAAAATTTGTGCCTCCATATCCATACTCCCTTATGTCACCAGAAGATACCATCACTGTAATAAAATCAGTGTGATAAAAGTGCATTTCATAATTTTAAATCCAAATAGTTTAAAGCGAACATTAAAAGCAGGCACAATATCAATTGTCTAATTTTTGTTTTTCTAGACTTTGGTGAATATTTCTGTATGTCATGGAAACTAAATATATTCCCATGGTCTTTTCAACTGTTTTATGCATTATTGCTTCCTTACATGATTTAGATATAAAACTGATGGTGACTTTTGACACCTGAGAATACTTAAGCCTACCTAGATCTACAAATTGTTATGCTATTTTAAAATCAATAAGTAAATTAAATCACTCATTAATTTATTTCAGTTTTTAGGGATTATTTTCAAATACTTTTACTCTGCTGTTTATTTATTCATACATAACAGATATCTTAAGCTAGCTATTTAACACATTAATGTGGTATACTTTTAAAAATGTGAATGTTACTTTTCAAAGAATTCCTTCCAACCCCTACAGATATATAACTACACACATATAGATGCAGATAGCTTATTTTTTCTCTATAAGCTATTAAATTACTTAAAACAAACTTTTTTGACTTGTAGGTTAACTTAAAATGTGTGAGGGCCTGAAATATTAATCAAATTTCATATTTCTGTGAGAAATAAATTCCTTTTTTGTTTTTTGCTTTCAGTTTATAAAACCTTTATCATACCAAATTTGGAATATAAGTGTATTTTGGATCATTTTAAAAATGAACTTAAGATGCCAGGGTTGACAGATGACCAGTATGTCAGTCCTGTTTTGCCTGTCCTTCTTGTCACACACTGGTGGATATTTCTTCACTTTTGTTCCACTTTAATATAAAGCACACAGATGTTTCAGAACAAGACTTGACTTCTGACCTTGAGGCTATTAGGGTCAGGGTCCTCAGGGCCTGTGAAATTATCACAAGCTGAGCTAAAGTTTTTCTCCATCACAGGAAGTAACCAGTAAGTAAGAAGTTAAAAAGAAGCTTTGTCAGAGAGACAAGATGGTCTCAGTAAGGGTCAGCTTCTGTAGTCTGCTATCTCTGCAGGAGGCACATGCTTGGGAGGAGGAATATAATATAACCACTGGCACATCACATATCTGTCAGGCAACACCAGGGCTGAGAAGTCTATTTAATGTAATATACCTTGTTTAGGTTTTAAAATATGAATAGCAATTTTCTCAACTTTGTATATATGCTACTTTCTGTTAAATAACTGTGGTATGTAATGGGGGTATACAGATGGTGGCAACTGAAGAAAGAGTGCTTCCTGACCTAATGAAATGGATTCCTCTAAGCAAATAACATTGTACACTGATGAGTTTAACCTTAATATTTTACAAACTCAATGAATATATTTAAGTTCATTATGTTTCTTTTTCAAAGGGCTTTTTAAAAGCATTGTTAAAGAAATCAAACACTGAAATGATTTTAAACCTTTTGCTTTTGCTAAAACTAAATAATTTTCTTTCATATTCTTAGGGAAAAGTTAAGATATTTAAGATGTTAACAAATATTTATTCTCTATGGAATTTTCAATACAATATATGAAATTGTTTTACATGGGTCCAAAATTTTCATTTAGCTTTATAAGAAAGTGAACTGTAAAGATTAATATATAAATCATAAATTATTAATTAGTTTTTCATTTCAGTAGTGCATTATATACATCATACATCAGATACATTTTGGATTTCACTAAGTTTAAATTTTTTTTTCTTTCTTTTTTCAGTGCTAGGGATCCAACTCAGTGTGTGCAAAGCAAAGCAAATGCTCAACCACTGAACTACACCCACCAGCTCCTAAATTTTTTAAATTGCACTAAAATATTACTACTAATAAGGGTGTGTCCTCTCTCTCTCTTTCTCTCTCTCTCTCCCTCTCTTTCCTTCTCTCTCTCCCTCTCACTCTTTCTCTCTCCCTCTCTCCCTCCCTCCCTTCCTTCCCCACTTACACTCAGTTTGTAGCATTATGTTTGAATGCATCATTTTTCTACCACTTATTTTATACCTGCTGGAATTAGTAATCATAATTAGAATGCACCTACCAGATTGATTTGGAAGACATCTACATTTTTTTTGTTCTTGGTTTTGTTTTTTTTTTTTTTTTTTGCTTTTTTACTATGCTGAAGATCAGACCCAGAGCTTCACATGTGGTAGGCAGCCATTGTGACATTGAGCTGCATCGCAGCCCTTTTTAAAATTTTTATTTTGAGACAGGGTCTCACTAAGTTGCCCAGACTGGCCATTAATGTTTAATCCTCCTGCCTCAGTCTTCTGAGTGGCTATGATTACAGGCATGCACTAGTGTGCCTGGCTTACGTTCTTGTTTGGGTCATGAATGTCAGGGAAATTTTTTTTAATGTAAACTGTGTGACAAGTACAGTTTTACTAATAAATGCAATTACTTTTAGTACTTATTGTTTGAATAACAGGTACCAGTCAAGACTCAGGATGAAATGTATCTTGACAGTCACTAAATGAAAACCGTGTATTATTATTGGTTAAAATTAAATGTGCTGCTAATAGATATCTGAAGGTAAATTACTTTTAAATTTAGAACACAGAATTGTAGAGCTTTCATATTATGGTAGTTATTTTTTGTGAAAGTTGAGAACATTTATTATTTCCTATGTTAAAATGTTGACTTTCTCCTGAAAAATACGTTATTTTCAGAACCAATGCTCATTTTATGGTAGTAAATCTTGGACTCTAACCAGGTCTAACTTCATGAAAATACTGTACAGTTTATGGGAAAAATTATACTAAATACACACCTTTCTCTGCTTTTGCTTTCATCATATAGTAATAATTCACATTTCTAATTTGCTAATAAACTTTCTGTGATTCTTGTAAAAATAGGTATTGATAAGACTGCTCTTATGTTTCTCCCCGTGTTCCGTCACTAAAAATGCATTTATTTCATGAATTGATAATGAATGTTTGAAAGTAATTACCTTCTGTTATCTTTTCTATATATTTAAACTATTGCCAATATTTAAAGTTACAGTTATTAAACCATCATTTATAAAGTCTTTAATTTCTGTCAGAGAAAATTTATTTTACAACTGATGTAATTAGTAATTGCAATTAGAATGTACCTATCAGATTCATTTGGAAGACATGTACAAATAATGGATCTTACTTTTGTCTTATTAGCTATTAAAACTTAAGGCTATTTTTAAAAATTAACTATCATTCTAAAACAAGGCAATATTTGACCCTTTTCATTATTTCTTCTCCACCCACTTTGATAAAGTGATTCATTGTTTCTATTATTAGCCATTTCTGAGTGTTTTGTTTTTGTCTTTCCAAGTGATGATCAGTTTGGCAAAATCAAGTAACCTTAAATTTTTCTTGTTTTGAAAATTAACTGGCTTTTCTTGTCAGTGCCCAGTTACCAGTCTCAGCTCACCTTACCATCCCTGTTTGCAGTCCTCAGTAAATCAATTTGCACTCAGATTTCATTCCTTAAATACGTGTGCTCATATTTTTAAATATATTAAATATTTTATTAAATGTTTCACTAGTTTATTGAATACTCTCAGCTGATAAAAAATCAGTATCTTTCTTATTATTCATATTTCCTTTTCCATGTTATTAGTGGTATGTTCACAACTACCATTAAAAACATCACTTCGAAATGTGTGAAAACAGCTCCTTTTGAAAGAATGTCTCTACCCACTTTTGATTTTGGTTTCTCCATGGTTGTCAGCACTTGATTGGCACCTCACTTGCATGTGAATTAAGGAATGAAGGGAACTCTATTTTCCTACCATTGTTCCATGCTGGGCTCCCTGGCCTCCAGGCTGCCTAAGCTGCCCTTGAGCAGCTGATAGAGGACTAGTTTTTGGACATAGCTGTGTGAGGACACTCTATCTCAGTCTACTTTCAGTAGATCTTTTTAAATTGCCTAGAGCATGATTTAGATTTACAGTGAATAAAAGATAGAATAAAACTAAAATCTTCTTTTACCTTTAGACACATCAGCTAACTATGACCTTTAAAAAGTATTATTTTATTTTGTCCCCAAAGACTTTCTATTTTATTCCAACCATTAGTTTAATGTTAACTTTAATTTAATAATTAGCTTATTTTGGCACATTTTCATTTTTTAAACTTTTTAAAGATATAACTTACATATCTTTGTTGATATAATAGAGAGTTTTTGAGGCTTATTGACATCTGATTCATATACCATAAATTTCATCCTTTAAAGGTGTAATCCAATAGTTCTAGCATATTCACAAAGTTATACAACTATAACCCATGTCTAACTTTAGATAATAACCCTAAGTTTGAGAATAGTAGATATTTTAACTTGAGTCATCTTAAATATCTACCTCAAATATTTGTTTCTGTTACTTGAGTTAATTTTTGTAGCTTGTGTAAGGATCAATTTAATTTTTTGAATCTAGATACTCTGTTGTCCCAGAACTATTTGTTGCAAAGACTATTATTTCCCTTCTGATTTGTCTTAGCACCCTTGTCAAAATCAGCTAAATATAAGTGAAAGAGTGTTTTTGTGGACTCTGAATTCTATTCCATTGATATATATGCCTGTCCTCATGTCAGTACCACATTAACTTGCTTATTATAACTTTGTAGTAGGTTTTAAAATTAGAAAGTGATTCAACTTTGTTCTTTTCAAGTTTGCTTTGGTACTCAAGGCCCCTTACATTTCCATATGAATTTTAGGATCAATTTGTTAATTTCTATAAAAAAAAAGAAGGAAAAGTTGTTGTGATTGCAAGTGATTAAATTTGTAGATCAGTTTGTGATTATTGCTATCTTAATCATATTATCTTTCAATCCATGAACATGGTTTTTTTTTCCATTTATTTAGGTTTTTTTCAAAAATACTTTGTAGTTTTTAGTAGACAAGTCTTATACTTTTTTGTGAAATTTATTTCGAAGTATTTTGTGTTGTTATTCTATATGAAATTGTTTTCTTAATTTCATTTTCAGATTGTTCATTACTAGTATAAAGAAAAATGATTTGTTTTATATATTGATCATATATCCTATAACCTTTTAACCATTTATTAGTTCAAATAGTTTTATTTGTGGATTCCTTCGAATATTCTACATTCAAGACTATATCATTTTTGAATATAAATATTTTACATATTCCTTTCAAATATATATTCTTCTTATTTGTTTATGCCTATTTGTCTTGATTGAAAAGAACCTCCTGTGCAAGATTGAGTAAAAATTGCTAGAGTGAACATTCTTGTTTCTGATCCTAAGTGGAAAACATGCAGTCCTTCACCATTAAGTGCTGTGGCTGTGATTTTTTTCCCCATATTTGATGCATTATTACCTATAAGAACCAAGTGTGCTCTTAATGCATGAGTCACACCAAGATCAGATTATTGAGAAGGCTGCTGAAATGGAGAAAAACTTCACTAGTCTTTAATAAAGATCTTTTTGTACGCTAAATGATTCATGCTATTCCATTGAAATTACCTTCAGAAGAAACTTTTTCTATATCCACATAGACAATCTACATCCAGTCCTTAATGCCCTCCCTGCATCTGAATAGTTGAGAGATTGGACAACCCGGAAATCAAGGAACCTGACAAAATTAGCATAATACTCATTAAGGAGAATTCAGAGAAATTGACATTAATTTTGTTAAATATAAATCATTATATAAGAAGTATTTATTTTTTATTTGTTTTATAGATCTTGATGAGATTTTGTACTCTACTGCAAATGCGAGTATATGATTGACTTTTGTTAACCTTTTCTAAGGAAGAAAGACATTTTAGTTAATTAATGACCTGTTTTTCTGTTCTTATAGCCTTATGAAAACCACTTGTAAGCTCTCCCACAAAAAGAATTTCCAACTATATTAAGACCTATGAGTTGACATCTCACATTGAAAAGGACTTTTAGAGAACAAAATATTTTGTAATCAAAGCCATTTAACTTCTATCTTAGAAGTTAGCACCCAATTCTTATTAAATAATTTACTCAAATTAATTCAGGAGAGCTAGGTAGACTCAGAGCCAAAGCATACTGGATGCATGTTAAGGTAAAGCTAGTGGGAATGAAAATGGAAAATAGATATGGGCAAAGATCTCATTACTAGAGTTCAGAATGGTTCAGGAGGAGCAAATTCAGCTACAGAGACTGGCTTTGGAGGAAATAGCAGGTAATCTGTTACTAGGTAGGTATCTATAGAGTATGGTAACTCTGGTTGAATAGGAGGTGTAATCTGGTTACAGGAAACTGAAAATTGAGGCATTTGGTGGTAAGTGTACAAACAGTGTGACAGTTGGTTCTAAAAGTATATCTTTTCCCACCACCTCTCACCTCACTACCTTGTAGGAAAAGAAGAAAATATAACAGGATCTGGCACCAGAGAAGGATAGCAAAGTAGGTACACAGCTTTACCCCTTTACCTAACAGTTCAGAAATGGAATCCTTTCCAAAGAAAGAAAGAGCCAATAGGAGTAGTAGGCATTAAAAAATCAGAAGCATTTGAAGTAATGAATCAGGGAAGAATCCCAGTTATGTGGCTTAGAATGGAATAGAGTAGAATACTGCATATCATTCCTATACCCAGGGATTATTCTTTTTTTTTTTTTTTTTGGTACCAGGAATTGAACTCAGGGGCACTCAACAACTGAACCACATCCCCAGCCCTATTTTGTGTTTTATTTAGAGACAGGGTCTCACTGAGTTGCTTAGCTCCTCACCATTGCTGAGGCTGCTTTTGAGCTCGAGATTCTCCAGTCTTATCCTCCCGAAGTGCTGGGATTACAGGTGTGCGCCACTGCACCCAGTACCCAGGGCTTATTCTTGACAGACTCCTTATGGTTTTTGTGGCAATAAATATGGGGAGGAAGGGCTATCCTTTTTCCTTCTTTGGTGGCCAAGATGATCACATTATGGATCCAAAACTTTCTTGGGCAGCAAAGACTGTTAAAGCAATAATTACCTAAGTGTGGTAGAGCACACCTATAGTCCCAGTGGTTTGGGAGTCTGAGGCAGGAGGGTCACAAGTTGAAACCAGCCTCAACAACTTAGCAAGGCCTTCAGCAACTTAGTGAGACCCTGTCTCCACTGTCTCCAAATAAAAAGGGCTGGGAAAGTTGCTTAGTGGTTAAGCACCCCTGGGTTCAATCCCTGGTGCCAAAAAACAGACAAACAAACAAACAAACAAAAAGCAATATTATTCTATGCCTCTATAAACTTTATTTTTATAATTGGAGACTTTTAAGCCCATGTACATATCAGTGTCCTTTTACTTTAATTTTTTTTGTATTGGTTTTCAATACTTTTTTTTGTTTTGGTGCTGGGGATTTAACCCAGATCCTGAACATGCTTAACATGTATTCTATCACTGAACTATACACAGCCCTTCAACAATTTTTTCAGTAAATGAATTTAGATCACAATAAAGCCACATAAGTTTGAACCACATAAGTGGTTGAACCACATTAAGTTTTACCTTGTAGAACTTATTTCTTGGAATTAAGTTGAATATTATGCCCTCAAGACAAGAAATGGTTTACAAAATTGCTATTAAAGATATTCATTTATTTATTTGATTGAACATGCCCACTCTGTACAAGTACTATGGAAACATTAAAATACATGCTCCTTGGCCTCAGAAAGTTATAGTCTAAACAGGAAACATATTTAAACAAAGATATTAAGATAGAAGAGTAACTGTGAAATGGGATAACAGCAAAGAGGTCATTATGTTAACTTCCCCAGTATAAAAATTCATACAGCAAATTCGTCTTGGAGTTAAGTAACAAAAATAATTTTTTCTGTTAATGAATGATATCTACCTTTTGTCAGAACAATTCAATGCATTTTTGGTTTTGTCTTCTGAAAACCCTGGTCCATGATTACTTTTCCATTTCAGTGATTATTCTCATCCTCAGTCTCTTGTTCAGTGTCCTACTTCATAGTTGTATTTTGCTTGAAGTCACCTGAGAATTCTTTTTTTAACTGAGAGATAGTTAATAACAAATCCATTATTTTTGTTGGTTTTTACCATGCTTCCTAGCCTGGCTAGATATATAATAAATATTTACTCAAGAAATAGCTGTTGATTCTAAATTTATGTACAAATAAGTTTCACAACCAGATCTCAGATGGTGTTATATTGGATCATAATAAAGAAAGTAGGGCCTGAGCATTCATATACAGCCATAGGATAGAATAAACAAGATGAATAAGAGAACAAAGTTGATCACTTAGAATTTAAAAATGGGGATATTTAGAGTTAGTATCCCTTAATACAGAAGAGGTACAGTCTCTGGCCCTGGAAGTTTGGACACTTGGTGGAACTATTAGTGGAAAGCTTAATAAATATAGCAATTCAGTGAAGAAGTTACTGAATCTCTTATGAGGGAAAGTAGCCAAACCTAACCCTAACCTCTAACTTCAGTTAGGTTTTCTGTGATTAAATTGAATAAGTTGAATTTCATATCTTCTAGAAACTAATTTTCCTGTTTAAATACTTATTAGTTATCTTAGGTAAGGCTGCTATAACAAAAAAACTATAGACTGTGGTTTAAACAACAGACATGAAGGTGCCTGTGGTGAAAGCCATTTTTGTCATGTAGATAGTCACCTTCTTCCTGTATTATCACATGGCAGAGGTGAGGCCAGTTATCTTGTCTCTTCCTGTTCTTGTAAGAACACTAATCTCATCACAGAGTCTTGAATCTCATGACCTCATTTTTAACCCTAAGGTGGGGAGTCCTGCTTTCTGGTACCATTACATTAGGGCTAGGGTTTCAACATATGTAAGCAAGATGAACACAAATGTGCAATCCATAACTTACCACTTCACATGTATACATTTATTCCATCCCAACAGCCCCAGAAGTCTTAATTTGTTCCAACAGTACCTCAGTCTCAATTTCAGAATCTCATCTAATTACTAATTAAATATAGTGAGACTTAAAGTGTGACTCATTCTGTGGTAAAATTCCTTTCTAGCTATAAACCTGTGAAAGCAAACAGGTTCTGTGCTTCTAAAATACAATATTGGACCTGCATAGGATAAATATTCCCATTCCAAAAGGGAGAAACAGAAGAAAAGAAATGAGCAATAGGCCCCATGGAAGTCCAAAAATCTATTAAGACAAATCTCATGAGATCTTAAGATTTAGGCACAAGTGCTTTTGTTTCCTATGCTTTTAGGGTCTTATGAAAAAATAAATAAAAGCATAATGTGTAGAAGCATTCCCCCTATTTTATTTTAGTAGTTTCATTGTTTCAACTCCTTAATATGTTTTAAGTCAGTTTTTGTAACTGGTGAGAAGTTAAGTTTTATTCTTTTACATGTGGATCCCCAATTTTCCCAACACCAGCTATTGAAGACTGTCCTTTCTACACTGCGTCTCCTTAACACCTCTGTAAAAATCAACTGACCATGAACACATTGGTTTTTCTAGGTTCTCTATTCTGTTCCATTGGTCTGTATGTCTGTTTTTATGCAAATACCATGTTGTATTGTTTGATTACCACCGCTTTGTAGTATATTTCCAAGTCTGGTAGTGTAATGTCTCCTTCTTCATTTGTTTTGTTTTGTTGTTGGTTTTTGCTCCAGATGACTTTGACTATTCAGGATTTTTTGTGGTTCCATACAAATTTCAGGATTTTTTTCTAGTTCTATGAAGAACGTGATTGGTATTTTAATAGGAATTGTACTGAATCTGTTGATTGCTTCAGAATAGTGTGGACATTTTAACAATATTGATTTTTCCAATCAGTGAATGTGGGATATCCTTCCTTTGTGTGTGTGTGTGTCTTTTTCACTATTTTCCATCAGTGTTTTATAGTTTTCTTTATAGAGGTCCTTTACTTCCTTACTTAAATTAATTCTTTGGTTTTATTTTATCACTTGTAGAAATTGTGAATGGGATTGCTTTCTTGATTTCTTTCTCAGCCAGTTCATTATTGGTATATTAAAATGCTGTTGTTTTTTGTATGTTGATTTTATATCCTGCCACTTCACTGAATCTGTTTTCCAGTTTATTAGTGAAGAATTTAGGTTACTAGATATATATAAATATTGTCATCTGCAAACAGGGATAATTTCTCTTTATCCTTTATAATTTGAATACTTTGTTTCTTTCTCTTGTCTAATTGCTCTGGCTGATTTTCATTACTATGTTGAATAAGAGTAGTAAAAGTGGGCATCCCTTTTTTGTTCCAAATATTAGAGGAAATGTTTTCAGCTTTTCCTCATTCAGTAAGATATTGACTGTAGATATAGCATATGTAGTTTTTATCATATTGAGATATTTTCTTTCCTAATTTGATAGTTTTTATCATGAAGGAATTTTGAATTTCATCTAATGCTTTTTCTGTATCTGTTGAGATGATTATATGATTTTAGCCTTCATTCTGTTGATGTGATATATTGACTTATTATTGATTTGTGTATGTTTGAACCATCCTTGCATCCCTGGGATAAATCCCACTTGATCATGGTATATAATCTTTTTGATGCCCTTGTAGATTTGATTTGCTACAATTTTATTAACAATTTGGTGTTAATATTTATTAACAGGGATATTTATCTGTAGTTTGCTTTTTTACTTATGTCTGGTTTTCTTATCAACTAATGTTGGCTTTGTAGAGTACATTTGGCTGCATTCCCCCTTTTCAATTTTCTGGAATGACTTGATAAGAATTGTTAGTTCTTTAAATGTGTGGTAGAATTCAGCATTGAATCAATCAGGTCCTAAACTTTGATTCGATGAGGACTTTTTATTATTGCTTTAATTACCTTATTCATTATTGGGTTGTTTAGATTGTTGATTTCTTCTTGATTCAATCTTTGTAGGTTATATGTATATGTATCCAGGAATTTATAGATTTCTTCTGGGTTTTTCAGTTTGTTAGTACACAATTGTCCATACAGTTTCTTATGATTTTGTATTTCTGTGGAATCAGGTATAATGTGTCCTTTTCATTCTCTGATTTTATTTATTAGAATCTTCTCTCCATTTTTCTTAGTCTAAATAGAAATTGTCGATTTTGTTTTTCTTTTCCAAAAAATCAACTGTTCATTTCATTGATCTTTTATATTGTCTGTTCAGTTTTGACTTTATTATTTTGCTTTGACCTTTACATTTCCATCACCCCCTCACTAAATTTTGGGTTTTATTTGTCCTTGACCTTCTAACTATAGTGACTTTTATCTTTATAATAACTTTCTAGCTTTTCACATATTTTAGGATGAAATTCTGTATTTCTCCATTGAAATTATGGGACAATCAGACCTTCAGCTAAAGAAGGAAAAAAGATATGGAAATTTTTAAATATCAGACAATCCCTAAATCACTTATATTTAAATTTTGAATATGTTTTGATATGTTGTTGTAGAAATTTAGTTTAAGTATAAAAATTGAAAATACTTTCTAGAAAGCAAATGAGCTGCCTTGGTTAAGGCCCTGATTGGCTCTTCTTTGTAGCTTATTTCTTGATGGACATAGCTATCTTTTACTACTTCTTCTAGTACTCTTCTAATAATAGAATTAATTTTTCAAGTGTCAGTGGAACATTTTCTTCTGTCAGTCTTTGTTGCTTCATGTTATACATATTTGTAAGTTATATCTGTATGTAGTAGCTATGTGAGAGATGTTACCTGCTAATAAGTAGGCATTATTTTAAATCCTTTATAAATATTAATTCATGTAATCCTTAAAACAACCCAATGATATAAGTACTATTATTATTCTCAGTTACATATGAGAAAACTAATGCACTGGAAATACTAAATGGCTTACATAAGATAATATAATTAATAAGTGATGAAACTAGAATATAAACTCGAGCTTTCTGGCTCCAAAGCCCATGCTCACAACCACCATGCTATACTACCACTCAAAAAAGAACCCTTAGTTATAGTATACTAGATCTGGTCATTAAACAGTACTTAGCAATACCACCTAAGTCTTAACTCCATAGTGAAAGTGTTATGACCTCTGTTTTACAGATGAGGGATTTGGAAAGCTTGAGGAATTTGTACAAGGTTGCACAAGAGTCAGAGCCAGGATCAAAATCCAAGTCAGTCTGGTCTCTGGATCAATAAATTTAACCAGGACTTGCATTTTCTTTGATATTTTTTAAACTGCATTGGATAAATTTCCAGTAAGTTAGGGTATTTTTAATAAGTGAGAGCACTTTCCATTTAAAGAAAATCTGCCTTACTGAGCATGGTGGCATATGTTTGTAATCCCAGTGACTTGGGAGACTGAGGTAGTAGGATCACAAGGCCAGCCTGGGCAACTTAGCAAGACCTGTCTCAAAGTAAAAAATAAAAAGGGCTGGGGATGTAGCTCAATGGTAAAGTCTCCTTGGGGTCAACCCTCAGTGCGAAAAAAGAAAGAAAAAGAACTTGCTTAACACAACAGTTTTTGGTAAACTGAACATTGTACCTGCTATGTACTTTTCAAATCAATTATGTACTTTTAAAAGTGAGAAACACACTTGTTGTGCAGATTTAGATCAGGAAGGATTGAATTTTATTATTTGGTACCTGTCACAATGTCAACATATATCAGTATTAGATGATAATATCTAAAACTGCTTTTCTTGATTTTTCCTCTAAATATTGGAGAAAATATAATGATTTACATATTATAACAAAAAGTGAAACCATAGTTACTTGATCCTTCATATTTTACTTACTATGAATTGAAATTTATATTTCACTGTGAATATCAGAGTACTCAAAATTCTTACATTTGAAATTAATTTTGGAAAAAGGGAAACATTTGAGTCCCTATAATTAACCTGTTACTTCATGCCTTTCTGACCCATTGTAAGTAGCTTATGTGATATCCAATACTTGAAATGCTATGAGTATTTTATTACTGTGATTTTTAACCTCTATACTTACCCATGTAAAATAGTAATGTTTTTATAAAGCTGTAAGTCTAAGTAAAGAGAATCAAACATTTGAATGACATATTTAGTTTTACCTTAGAAGGAAAACTTTAATAGAGTCTTATCAATGTAAAAAAAATAAAAAAGTATATTTTGTTCATCCTACATAATCTCATATTTCTTTCTATTGGCTATAACAAACCAGTGTTTTAAGATGTTTATGTCCTTTTAATAGCTAAATAAATGACTTTAGATAGTGAATTTTATAACAGAAGATTTACTCTCATATCTTATCTAGTGTTTTACCTAGGAAAATTAATAATAGATAAGGTACATAGCTACAAAAAGAATCATATAATTTATTTCAATATTAGAAATATTTGCTGTATACCTGATCCAAAATGGATATTTTAGATCTGATATTTCAGATCTAAAATATCAGAGACAATTAAGTTAAATGTACTAATATGTATTTACAAAGTTTTTGTTTGGTAGTATCTATATTATAGTGGCTGGCATTGTAATTCCTATTTAAAATGTTATTTTAGCATTTTTAATTTATGAAACCCTTTTTAAAATGTAAAATTCTAGGGCTGAGGTTGTGGATCAGTGGTAGAGCACCTGCCTATCATGGGTGAGGCACTGGGTTTGATTCTCAGCACCGCATACAAATAAATGAATAAAATAAAGGTTCATCAACATCTAAAAATATTTTAGAAATGTAAAATTCTTAATACGAAATGGTTTACACAAACAAATATTTAAAAACATATTTAGGGAAGAATTGTGCACTTGGGTTTTCCCTTGAAGACCTGACAATGTAACATTTCTTATGTAGCCTTATGAATTACCTGATCTGCTTTCAAACCACTTGACAGGAATAGTTGGTGCACTGGCTATCTCTTACATTGTTTGGATTTTAGAGTGATTTTTTGAGATACAGACATTAATTTTAAAAGAAAACTATTTCTTTATAAATCAGTAAGCTAACCACTGTAGAATATAATCTTTGCTAATAGCATTCATTTTTAGTCTGAGAATGATGACTGTAACTTTACATCTTGAATTATTTCTCCTATAAGATTGTCATTTTATTCTTTGTTCAAAAGCTATCTGAGATAATATGTGCTCCTTTTGGATCTTTATTTCCTGTTCATTAATACAAACATACTTGAAATTTAACCTCCTGGAATGCCTGCAAAATTCATCTATGCTAAGAAATTTCAAGAAATCATAATTTTATTTGCTGTCTTAAAAGTAATGCTGAATGTTTCTCCTATGATATTTTTTTCCCTCTTTGCTACACTCCAGATCCCAAGGAGAGTTTTTAACTACCTATTAAAAAACAACCCATTCGAAGAATTTTCAGGAAGTATGAGATATTCATCAGTATATATTTACTCTCTAAAGCTGATATAGCTGTGAGGTTTTTTTTTTTTTTTTTTTTTTGATTCAATTGATCTATTGCGCATGTTCCCTCCCTAGGTTGCAGGACGTGCTTCTATTTGCATAAGGCCCTGGGCAAGGTTCTTTCTTGCATTGATTGGCCTGTCCAAGGCAGCCTGATGTGTTCTTACATTGATCATTTTGTCTTTTCTTGGAAGACAGTGTTACACTGAGTTCATCTAAAACATTCTAGGGAGAAGGTAAAACTTTACTGCAGTTATTTCAGTTTTATTCAGATGTTCCTTTAAGCATAGGCCCCTTTTGTGAGAAAAGTATCATGCCTTTTTTTAATACTAATTTGGATGTTTCTGCAGTTTTAGTGCACTGTAGACTAGATTATATTTGAAAAAGCTATGCTAAAGAAAATTGCCAGAGTATATGCCACTTATGTTGTGCTATTTTTATTTTTCAAACAATGTATTTTGATTCCAGCTTGAAACCATTTCCTTTAAAGATCTCCTAAACCTAGACATAAACTAAAATTTACTGATGTTTGCAGTAGGTAACTACTTGCTTTAGTTTCAGTGGGATGTACATTGATTACTTTATGTGTTTAAGAAAATAAGGAGTCTTATTTGTTTCATTATGAAACAGTGGTCCGGTATGATTTGCCTGGGCTATTCATCATTATTAATAATATTTATTTGAATCATATAAACTTGTCAGATCTGGAAATCATTAAGGATCTATTATTAGTTATGGATATGATATATTTACATCATAACTCACAAAAGTAGTGTGTTGTCTATTGACAATAGAAACCTAAGTTTAAGGATTAAGTCTTCAACCAAATCTGTGAGAAATTGAGCAGTGGATGCTTTATTGCTTAACACTCTTGTTGGCGAGTCCTTAAATCAACATTCATATTGTCTGCCAGAGAACATATTTGCCTACACAGCTAATTATCAAGAAAATGCCTATTACCTCCAACCTGTTTACTACATAGTGAGGAACTGATGAGACAAATGTAAGATTTTTGTCAATATGCAGGGAAATATCCTTCTCTAGACCAGCTGTTTTATCAGAACCTATGTGAATTTATGAGGAGCTTACTTTCGGCAAAGATTTAGAAATGTGACGTGGCTGAATTTGATTATTGTACTGTTGGTAGTTAAACTGCCATGACAGTTCCTTAGCTATAGAAAGTATATTTAGTAACACTACAGATCAGGATATTTTTGTGTATGTTTTATTTTCATCGATCAGGTCTTTATTTCTGAATATTGTCAATGGTAAAAATTAAATGTAAACAAAAATGGTATCAATTATTTCACTTAATAGTATCACTAGTATCACTCAGTATATTATAAACCATAATAAATAATTATGTTTTGTAAAATTTGATGCTAAATTATTACAGATAACATTTCTTTACTTAAGAAATACTAGAATTCATCTTCTAAAATTAAACCTAGAATTAATTAAGTATTTATTCTATAAGGACAGTAACCATTTCAAGTTGTTAGATAATGTGATTTATGTTTTAAAGTGTCCTGTAAAAGTTATAGCATTAAAGAGATATATACATGACCTATATGAAATTTATTCAGCCAGTGTGCATAAGTAGATTTATTATTAATATAAATTACATATTAAGAAATACAAGTTTATGTTGAAAACTTAATTTGTGGGTGATTGGAGTTTAACTAGGATATCTGAAATTTTTGATCATTTTGTGGTACAGAAGTCAAAAATATAAAAAAAAAATTCACAAAATGCTTATGTAATTATCCTCTGATGATTTAGTGTGACTTTGGTAGTTTGGGGGGAAAATGTGAAAAATGCCAATGAAAAAGGCATATAAAAGTTTTTAAATGGAAAACCTCTTCAAGTACCTAAAAACATCTCTTTAAAACTGAATCCCTTCTGAGGAAACAAGAATATTACATTGCAACTTTAGTTCAGTGCATCTCACCTTGGTACAAGTATAGCTCTCTGAAATGTAATTGTATAGTGTTCGTATGTTTTTCTCCAATGAAAATGAAATGTACATCATCTTGCATAATTCACTTGTCTCTGATGGTTAAATTTGCTTATCTTAATGAGTGTGTATATGTCTTAAGCTTTTACTAGATATAGAATTATCTCATGAGTGGAAGAGATCTTTTACCTCAAAAGTGAGAAATGT
The DNA here is from genome assembly GCA_004024805.1 of Geosciurus inauris. Classification (NCBI taxonomy): domain Eukaryota; kingdom Metazoa; phylum Chordata; class Mammalia; order Rodentia; family Sciuridae; genus Geosciurus; species Geosciurus inauris. The sequence continues at coordinate 59,621 of PVHX01008212.1, read as the reverse complement.
CTATATTTCACAGCAACCCATGGTCAAACAAACTAATTCAGATGATGGAAAGTGTTTTTCCTTAGCTATGTGAAGAACCATTGATTGCATACAACCTACAGGCACATGTTGCTATAGAAGATCCACCAAAAGCCCCTTTAGGACTTAACAACAGCCCCAAATAACAGTAACCAAGAGCAACTATAGATAGGTATAAATACATGCTTAAGGTGGACAAACCTGCCATCTAATTTAGTCAAAAGTACTGTGTTTCCTTTGCCAAAATTTATGCCACATGATCATCTGCTTTTATGAACCCAAACTGAAAAACTGCAGTTCAGTTTTTGATTAAAAAAAAAAAAAAAAGTAACTTGGCCTTTGTGTAATTATCAGAATGCATTACAATGCCTGCTCTTTTTATTACCGCTCAGGTAATACCCAGGACTTCAGATCAGTAAAACTCCTTCTCCAGAACTCTCCCATGCAGTAGTGTGGAGATCTGAGTTGGAAGTATATCATTCACTGTACTCAGATGCAATGTAGTACATTTATAGAGAGTCTGGGGGCCTTTACTGTGAGGTACTGGCAGGCATGAAGATGGAGACGTACCCACAAATAAAAATTTGTCCGGTGAAATCCATTGTTCTGTTCCCATATCTAATGAAGAATCAAGGAATTGCCAAAAAGCTTTCAAGCTAATGGATTTTCAAATATAGTAGTAGTAATATTTAAATCATATAAGAAAGGATACAATGATTTCAGTCCTGTTCTCATTGTTTCCCTTTAACAAAGTATCATTTAGATTGTTGATTTCTACAAGTTACCATGTTTCTGCTATGGCATATTTGCATCTGAGAGTTTCTAATTGCACCATGCTAATATCATGATAAAAATAATTAGCTATATAGTAAAATGCATCACTTCTTATAATTACAAAAGATAACTTTGTTTGACAAATGAAATAAAATTTGGTATCTCATCATGCAGGATGTGCTTGTAAATTTTTCATCACTCTACATGATATCATTTGTCTCTGTCCACTTAAAACTTAAGTTTTAACTTTGATTTTTAACTCAATATGCATAAAAGTTCCAAATTTATAAAGATAATAAAATTTAAATGTAGATCAATAAAAAAGACATACTTTTATGCCAAAATATTTCTGAGAAATAAATAGGTAAATTTAAAATTATATAATTTCTGAATGATAAATAATTTACTAATTTCTCTTACTCTTTTTTTCCTCCTGCTTCAAGGTAATATGTGAACAGTTACTTCCTATTGGTAAATATGAATAGCTATAAATTACATTTAAGATTTGTGGCTAAAGAAATAATGTCAAAAGACTAATACTGGCTTTATGCTCTTGTTCTTTCTAGATTTTAATAATATGAAATCATTCCTGAAAATATAGTACAGTTTTATCATCATAAGAAAATGTTTTCAATTTATTAAGACTTGTCAATCAAAGTTTTATTATGCACAGCCATTTTATATATAGATATGATTGTTTAAGTATATGGAAACTTACTGAATGATCTTTACAGATAGGTGCTTGAAGAGATTATTTTTTACTTCTTAGATTTTTGGATGAATATACATATGTTAAGGAAATAGCTTCATTTGAGATTATTTATCTTTTAAAAATACTCTTTCTGCTTCTAAGCACTTTATAAGACTCCTATCATTTGTAGCTATTTAGAACACATGAAAAAGCTATTTGAACATTTTTATGAAATTTTTAGGAAGTTAAAGCTGAAAGCACACTTTTTAAAAGTTATCTTTGGTGTCTAGATACCTATATTTCCAAATTGTTTTATCCAAGGTGGTGTAGAAAGAGGTCAAATATAATCATGGCATATTAATGAGGATAACAGAATAATAGATTATGAACCTTTTCCATTTTTTCTTGACCTTTGAGGAATGATGAGTTCTGAATCACTGTTTCTATCCAGCTATATATAAACCTTACTTTAAAATCTTTATCCTACTAACCCTATATCTTTTTCATGCAACAGGCATAGACCTGCTTACTTTTCCCTTTTTCTACAACAAGAAAAATCTGGCAATGGGTATTTGTTCAGACATTCACCAAAATCAACACATATAGAAATGTTCTGGGTTTGGTCATAAAAATTCTTATTTTTTATCCTCCAAAATGGTAACTTTTCTTAATGATGTTCCATCTTTGCCTTTTGAACTTACCTTTTTTTTTCATAGTGCATCTTTTGAGAATTTCATTTAGACAAGTTCTGAGATGAGTTTAGAAATCTATCATTATACACCTATAATCATTAGATAATTTATAATTGAATTAAAGATGAAAGCTGTAAATATCCATGAAAACAAAAATCCATGAAGCTGTAAAAGAATGTGGCAACTTCCTATGTATAATATTTTAACCTATTGAACAGATGCAGGAATTGATGTTTAGTGTCAAGTGCTATAGCATGTTATACAAGTATTTTATCATTAAAAAAAAAAATAAAGACTCATGATTAGAAACATAGATTTGGCTTTTCACAGTCAACCAAGATGATTCCTGTTATTACTGATATGGGATAAACTTCCATTTACTATGTATATTTTTATGAGAAATCTCATTTTTAATGCAACAAGATGTGTATTAATTCAGTTAATATGAACATAAATATGTCCATCCTTATTTTATTTCCTTCTGAAAATTACCAAAATAGTGTTACAAGTAAGAAGAGATTTGTTGTTGTTCTTTAATTACCTGATTTTTATTAGTCCTACCAGAGTTAAACTTCTAAAAAATTCAGTATTACACATTTTAGAACATTTTTCTAAATTTAAATAGTTGAAGTTTCAGCTTTTGTTGAAATCATAATTTATTGTAAAGGGCTTAAATACCTGACTACTCTTAAATGTCATTGTGGACATTCCATTTGTGCCTACTAAACTATTGCACTTGTATCTTCCCCATTTTAAAGTAGAGCAACTGAAATCCACATGAGAATCTTTTTACTATGCGTGCTTTTTAAAAACATAGTTATGTTTCTTGCTTTTTGAAATGCAAAACTAGTAGTACATCCGTTATTGTTTCACATGGAAAAGTAATTCACAAATGAATTTCTATAAAAATGCATGTTTTAAATAGCCTTAACCTTTCTTTTGCCTTATACTTTTTCTACAAATAAAATTAAGCAATAGTTTTCCTATTAATTTGCTTTTCATTAGTAGTTTCTTTGAGACATATACATCTATACATCTACATGTACATATACATATTTATCATTTTTATTTGTATGGATGTTTTTCTTTTTTTTTTCTCCCACTCCCCATTTGTGTGTTCTGTTGCCAAAATTGCTATTGATAAATCAGTAACTTAATATTTCAGGAAATGAGAAGCTTACTTTGCCTTTTTGTCACTCTGAGATACCTCACTGGTCTATAAAATGTTACTTTAAAGTTTTCTCATATATTAGATTAATCAGAAAAAATATATCCCAACTTAAATTCCACGAAGTATATGTAATATTTTAATATATAAGCTATTTATTGCATTTTCTTCCAAAGAGAAATGTGTATTTTATTGAATTGTATTTTATTTAGTTGCATTTAACATTCAAGATCTCACATTTAGAATATGCACAGTAAAAGTTACAGTATTTTCGAAATCAGTCTCTAATACAGGCTAACTATGCTAACCTCCTATTACCAATAAAAAGAGAAAAATGTTTAAACACTCTTACAGATTTAATTACAGTTTTGGATCGGTTTGAAACCTTCGGACTCAGTTCTGATCATTCAGTTTAGTCATTCAGCCCATGCTGCATGTATTGTCTATCCAGCTCTCCTATTAGACCTCTTCACAGTGAGTGATTCTGCTGGGCTTACTGACACCCGCTTCATGCATGGCCTGCCGTGCTGGGTGGAATTTTTTTCTGAGCTGCCTGGAACATTAAAGACATCTTGGTCATGTCAGTCTGTGTACAATGTTGTGTATGCCTGTGTGTGTGTGCATGCACACTAGTGTACCCTCACACTCACACACACACATTCCTGAGCAAATTAATATTAAATAAATGATTCTGTGGTGTGCCTTTTTGTATATACAAAATAAAATTGGAATAATAATGAATTTATATTACATACATATAATTTTAATTATTTAGTTCAGTTAACATTAGCAACTTTCCTCTAGCTTTTATTGTCTGTGGTTATTGACACTAGGGGGCACTGCTTATCCTCAGTTGCATCTTTCTTCAGGAAATGAGAAAAAATACTTAGCTGATTTCTTTGCTAGTACTTTAATTAACAATTGAATTTAAAGAACTCTAGGCAATTTGATTCTTTGTTATTTTGATTTTATTTCTAATGCTGATATATACCGCTAACAAATGAAGTGGATCTATTGGTTCTCACAAATAAATACAGTATCCAGTGTCCCATACAATAAGTTTCTTTCCCATTAGAAATGTCATTCTTGGCAAAACCAGAAGGGCAAGTTTGCCCAGTGATGAGGTTTAGATCCCTTGCCAGCTGTGCTTCTAGCCAGCAAGTGTGATGAACAGCTTTAGAAATCAAGTGAGAGAAAGCATTCAAGAGTTAGTGTGATTCATTTGGCTAAAGGTCAAGAGAAAGATAAGCAAAGAACATGAATGACAAGCACAAATAGCAATAATTTGTACCTTTTTGCTTATATAAATTTCTTTCAATGATCTTATTTGTAATTTTTAGCATGCACTTAATTTCAAAGTGACTTGTAGCCTTTAAAATCTGTTTTAAAAGCTATTTAATGCTTTATTTCAGCTAATCACTTAAAAATGAATAGAGAAAAATGGATGTACTACAATTCATAACTTTCTAGTTTAGAGCTGTGGCCACTAAATAAAAATTAAATTGACAACATAATTAACTAAAATTTTTAATTGACAATTATAATTTGAAATCTTAAAAACATAGATTTTTTTTCTGTTCATATATTAGAATCTTAGTGCCCATTCTAAACTTAAGTTTCAAACTAAGGTGCCATCTGTAATCTCTAAAGACATTAATGGCATTATTTTGTTACATTTAATATATGCTTTTAAAATAAAACTGCCTCTCCCTCCTCTCTCTTCTACTCCTACCTTGTCCAAATATGGAAAGAAATTAGTAGCCTGTAGATATAGAAAACTATTTTACCCCACTCTTCTAATTAATCAGATCCATGAAAGAGCTGGTATAATTTCATATTCTCCTCTAGCCATATCTTATCTATATGAAAATGTATATTTAAATCATACCTGATTTTTTAGCTAAAGATGCTAATTTTTAACAAAAGTGATTAGAATAAAGCATTTTTGCAGATTCTAAAGTTTTCATGGCATACATTTCATATTCTGGTCAAAAGGCACAGAAAAGAGTCCTAGTAAAGTTAAGTTTGGTTAGAACACCAGTGAAATAACTGAGCATAAACTCATGGGCAGTTTTTAAATAAAATTGGCAAAATTCCTTTTCTTTGCAGCATAACAAATTAGTTTTTACTAAATGAGTCCTTTATGAGAAATTATATTAAAACTTTTCAAAGAGAAATGAGTATGTTCATTTCTAGGTTGATTTTCTTTTTTCTGATTTAATCTTCCAAAGTGATTTCTTGGTAGTGTTTACATACACTTTTAAATATGTTAGCATTAAAATAGTGACTAGTTTTGTATAATTTTCTAAAAATCTTTCAAGATTAATAAATACTTCAGAAAGAAATGCTGTTATTTTTCTTACAAGTATTTTTTCTAATTATTTCTATATTGCATCACAAGAGCATTAGCTAATTCAAGTTCATCTCTGATCTTTAGTAATAGATCTGTCACTTACTAAGAATAGGCACCACCTAGTTAGACCCTATCAGTTCATAAGCAAAACACTGATTAATAACTATGGGGCAGTTTTTGTTATACTCAACATTTTATAATTCAAAATCTTATTTTCCTGGTACTAACCATCTACAAGCAATCAGATGCCAGCCCATTTATAATAGGTTTCTTTCCTCCTAGCAGGATGTTGCTTTTGGCTATAAAAAGTTAATTTCAGATCCTGATATACTTGCATTAATTTTTGAGACATTGCTGGGTGTAGTACAGCAAAGAATAACTTGAACATCACACCACTGTGCTGTAGCTAATCATTTATTACCTCAAGCCAGAGAAGCTGTGTTAATGTGAAGGCTATATAGTATGTCTCTGGAAAAGATAGAAACTGACAGAAAAGGTCTTAGAGATGGTGTTATAAGAGTCCTAAAAGAGGACCACAGCACAGTGGGGAAAAAAGCAATAACAACACTATGTAAAGGGATACATTTCAATACTTAAAATTCTGGACATCTTTGGGATTTTTTATGATTAGAATAAATTATTGTCTTGAATAACAGACCCTATTCTCTATCCAAACATCTTTGCTTCAGAATGGAAAAGCTCGTAATGTTATCTTTTCAGGACCATAAGTGTTCTCTAAAAAACATATGACTGAGATGTTCATCAGCTGGGATGTTTGCTGTAATTCACCAATAAATTTGAATAATTTGACATAATTTCTGACAAAGATGAATGTTTCCACATTCATTTCCATAGTAAGGCAGTGTCTGTGTGAAGAAACAGTTTGACTGACTTGACCTGCCAAATTGATCAGAAAAATAACAAAACAACAGCCATTCAGTCCACAGAATTAAAGCAGTTTATGTGTGCAAACCACTTGGTGGCCTGTCAACCCACAACTTGCATAAAAGTAAATCACTTTGCAGCCTGTACATTACAAGGCAGCAAAGCACCAGAAAACACCAACCTTCAAGGAACAAATGGCACGTGTGCTCTTGGATGGTATAGTGTAAAGGAGAGGTATTATCAGTTGTGGAATTTAGATTTTGATACTGATGTTATCCTTTGTCATACTGTAAGTAACTGTCATACTCTAAGTCACTTCACCTGTATTCTCATCTGTACAAAAAACAATTGGACTGTATGATTTCTAATGTCCTTGACAATGCTTTTCATTCTTTCTTCTATGTGTTGTTATGTGGGATCCATGACATTATTAATATTTAAACTGGTTTCAGTAAGCCATAATGTTACTTATATGTGAATAGCATCACTTCTACATAAAAGCCATAAGAGGTATAACTGCATTGCATTATTAAGTACTAAAATGTGAATTTGAAAGCAGTAGAATCTAATCCACCCACTCCCACAGACTGAATAAAAAGCGGCATCAACATCAAATTATCTTCTCGAAAACTTAATTCAATTACTTGAAAATTCAGCAATAAGTTTATTGTCCTTTTTGTTTAAGGAGGAAAGGGACTAATAGATCATAGTGTGTGCTGATGGTTGTGTGGGAAGAGACAGACTTAGGGAAGACTTGCTTTGCCTGACAACTTAGTGACAGAAAGTAGTATGGTAGATTTCATCATGACACCCACAATAAGGAGTAGCAGGTTGAGTTCTTATGAAAGAGTGGGTAAGGAATCAGAACTATGGAAACGTAACAATGTTTCTTCATTTCTATGCATAGTCTTTTTTTTTTTTTGTAGTATCTCCTTTTTCTCCCTTTATTAGACCCCGATTATGATAAACCTTCCCCTCAAGGAGTCACTTTTCTTATTCAATCTAGAATTCTTCTTTTGACTTCTTTTGAATGTCATTCTGTCTCCTTCTCCATTGATATTTAATTTTTCATACATAAATTCCTAGAAGAGTTATATAGAAGCTATCACCCAGGTTCAGTGGTGTATACCTCTAGTCCCAGTGACTTGGGACACTGAGGTAAAGGCATCACGAGTTCAAGGCCAGCCTCAGCAACTTAATGAGCCCCTGCATCAAAATGAAAAATAGAAGAATTGGGTATGTAGTTCAATGGTAGAGAGCCCCTCGGTTCAGTCCCTAGTAATGCAAAAATATAAAAACAAAAGAAATTTTTATAAGTTATCACTTCAATAACTTCAATATCACATCTTCAATAAAGTTTCTCTGTAAACACTTTTCTTGTTCACCCAGTTCTGCACCATGTCAGTTTTACTTATAGTCTCATTAAATAAAACCTATGTATAATTCTGTTTTGTATATTGCTTTTTATATTATTAACACTCGGTAAAATAGTGTAAGAATTTTAGCCTGCAGGACTGTCAGTCTGTCACTTTTCGTGCACTACTTTAAAATTCTGAAAATGTAAATGTAGTAATTAACCTGATATGAAACAGTGACATATAATTGACTTTCTAAATTAGTGAACTACTGACTCTTTTTTATGTCTTTGCCATTTTATAGGATTTGATATTGGCTAAATTGGCTACTTAACAAAAGGTGTGATATAACAAAAATCCTGCCACCTACCATAATAAATACTTATTATGCTTATTAAACATCTTGAACTGTGCTGTCTAAGTACTATATTTGTTTTAGATTCTTGCTGTCTGAATTATTTCCGACTCATAAACAGAGGCAAATTGGGACTCCAAATCATTGACTCAACTGGTGGAATGCCTTCCAAAGAGTGCTAAGGAATGGACACATGCCAGAAAATGGAATTTTTTAAAAATAGCCTAGAGAATCATTCTCCCTCACTCACATGTCACCCTTCCTCAATGTAAATTTTTCAATGCACTCATGCATCAGAGCTGTCATCAGATGTCTAAATGATAGGTTTCAGGATTCGTCTCTTACTGTTAGTGATCCAAACTGCTACTCCAGTGTTTTCTATTAGGGTGGATATTGATAGAGGACACTTAGTGTATAGTGACTGTTGTTTATGGTTCACTAGTATATGAACTCAGAAGTGCTTTTACTATATATAGTGTATGTGTGTATTCTCTGTGAAATGAAGATGCATATACATAGTAGTAAATAGCTACTTTCTGTCCAGTCCCATCTTTTTTCTCACCCAACCTTCATATGATTTTGTGCAATGAATACAATTCCAGAAAGTCCCATCTCAAACAAACATTTCAAACCATCTATTTCTGCAGACTTTCATTATCATTTCAGGAATGTGATATATGCTTTTGTAAAAAATGTCTCCAATACATAATCGGAATTATGTTTGAAAATAAAGAATTGTCCTTCATTTGTTGGTCATTGTCTTGTGCATTTAAATGGTCCTTATAAGTAGTTGACCGAATAGAAATTTCTTCCAGCAAGAGTATTCACATGAATGTTTAAGCAGGAACAGAAGTTTCAGCTATTCAGCATAAGTTCCTAGGTAGAAAAGCCATCTGGATATCCTCGTTCAAATATTTTAAAACATTGTAGGAATCCTGTGACTTACACTTTTTATAGTGATGTCATTTTCCCATTTAAAAATGGGTGTCAACCTGTCCCAGTCTCTGGCAGCGGTAAAGCCCACAATTGATTAGCACATCCAGCTTTAAAAACGTTTAGGTGATTTTGATTGAGCTGATCAAGACAAATTCTCCGCTCCACCGTATATACAGTTCATATCAGTGGCACTATTTCAGCTGTACAAACATGAATGTACACTGAAGAAATGTGCTTGAGCCAAGCACATTTGGTACATGTCTGTAATCCCAGCAATTTGGGAGGCTGAGGCAGGAGGATAACAAGTTCAAGGCTGACCTCAGCGATTTAGTGAGCCCATGAGCAACTTATTAAGACCTTTCTCAAAAAATTATTTGGGGATGTAGCCCTTTGGTAAAGCACCCCTGGGTTCGGTCCAGTGCCCCCCCCCAAAAAAAAAGAAAAAAGAAATGTGATTAAATGAAGATTGCCTTGAGTTTCTGGAGGCAAAAACTTGGAAATATTTGAGAACATAGGGCAACTAAGGTCTGGGAAAGAATTGAAATGTTAGATGTCTTTAGTCTACAAATTTAGATAGCATAGTGTTTATTTTCTTGACATTATAGGGAATAATTTGAGATTTGAAAAACTAAGTAGCTACTTTTATAATAAAACCTCTCTGACTATGCTTATGACTTCCTTCTCCTATCAACACCATCAAGTTTGATCTTATTATTAGCCAACACTAAGTAATGCTGATTGCAAACTTTATTTGAAGTTTAGGTTATTTTGTACTTAGGTGCATTTAAGTTTGAAATCACAGAAATATCTTGCTTTATCTAACAAATGTTTCATTTGAAATTCAAAAATCAAACCATTCCCCAGTGGACTTACAGAACAATTTTTGAAACTTCTGATTTTGATTTCTTCTTGCTTTTCAGTAGTCAATGCTTCTTTTAGCTTTATGTTTTTATTTTTATGGTCTTTAGTTGGACAGCAATGCAAAATGAAATGGGATAACATGGTGTCAGATTATGAGAGACCTAAAAATCAAAGAGAATCTACTTGGCCTTTTAGATATTTATAAAGATAATGATCACAATGTGTTCTGGAGTATACAATAGGACAGTTAAATGCTAGGTACATTAAAAGGATAATTTAGATTTGAATGGACAATAAGTAAATGCTATAATTTCAGTTATGGCTTGTGGTGGACACTGATGCTACTCAATCGCACCTTCATTAAAGGGCCTGCTGCCCTAACTATATATATAAATGTATTATATTTTTTTAATGTGGTGCTGAGGATCAAACACAATGCCTCACACATGCTAGGCAAATGCTGTACCACTGAGCCACAACCACAGCCCTCTTGCCCTAACTCTTGGGAGTCCTCTCAGCAGCCTTTAGCTGTCATGCCCACTGGAAATTGCCTCAGTCACTTTGGGGCCCATACACAATGTGAGAGATTAAATACCAAGCCATTTGGGCCTAACTTGGGACAATCTAAACGGCCATTCTAGTTCCATGGCTCCTCTGGGGTTGTGCAAGAGTGTTATTGGGCCTGCCTGTCACCTTTTCTTCTCTCTGCCATTTCCTGCTTTATTCCTTCTCTTCTTTATTTGTTGATCCTTAAGAATACCTCTTTATTAATTCTGTGTGCTAAATACTATCTTAGTCTGTTTCCTGGGGAACCCAACCTATAATGCAAACTGTTTCTAAATATACCAAACCAGACATTTCTCTAGCTTCCTAATCATCACCTTCCCTGATCTCTTCCATTTATGTAAATAGCACTTCTATTCCACCAATCATTTTTGAGCACCTGTATGTGCCAGTGTGCAGCAAATAGGAATGTGTTGTTGACAAATATGGTTCTTCCTTCATTGAGCCTACTTTTCAGTGTGAAAGAAAGATAGCAAATTAATCATTGCCAGTATTTTAAGTACTTAAGGAAAAATGCAGGATATTACATTCAATAGCCATGGTGTAATAACAACATGGCTAGTCAAAAGATGTAGCTGTGCCACTTACTTAGTGTGTAAACATGGGCAAGCTACTTTCTCTAGCATGAATTTTCTCATTTTTAAAACAGGTGCATAATCCTTCAACTACTAGTCTACTTAAAAGGAATTGTACCTTTTACCAAGATAATCTATACACAAACAGAATATTAAGGGTGTCTAGAGGACATATCTGAACCACCTTTCTTCCTAATTGTAAGTTCTTCCTAAAGGTTGAAAATCATGCCAGCTTCAAATTCATAGTATATGGTTTTACCTAGGACAACTGATCAAGTGGAATACTATTTTCTCTATTCATGTCAGCTAACAGAGTTTACAGTCTTTATATTAAAAATAGTACAGGTAATTGGATCTTGAAAATTTTGTGAAACTATTATTTACAGAGTAATTTTGTAAACTTTAGAAAAAGTTCAAATCCATCGATGTGCAAATTAAATGTAAAGGTTTGTAAGAGGAATATGTTTAATAGCATTCTCAGACCAAAAGAAAATAGTATGCCTTAAAACTTAAAGATGTTAACTCTGTCCCAGATAAATGTATATGCTTGCCCCTCCTGAGCCTAATGAAATCTTTTTGTTGCAGGTTTTAAACCATTCAATGATTGGTGATTCTTGAGTACTTACATACTTGAAACATACTTAATCATATGCCTTAATATTTTCAGAATATAACAATAAAAGCTCAAAATGGATTTTTAACTGCAAATTGTGAACATGCTTGCTACACATTTGTGCCCAAAATATTTCTTGCTATATAGTACATTTATAAGATTTTAATGAATTTGTAGATTTTTCCACAAGACTGTGACACCATTTAAATTTCTCTATTACTAAGTCTGCTATAGTTTTTTTTCAGTTGATAATGTTTAGTTCTTCCTTATATTTTTATAATATAGCCTTTTCAAATACAGTCATTATATTTTTCAAATCTTTGTTTTATAATATCTCACCTAGTATGGTCATTAATGTATAATAAACCTTTTATCAATTAAGTCACATTGACAATCATTGATACCGTTTTTTGATACCTGACACCTTTAATTTTTCCTTACAGTTAACTTGTCTTTCATATAATAGATGATGTTTTCTTGATTGGTAGGGTACATTTTTCAATTATTGCCTCTCCCCACTGCCCCCACCCCCGACCCGCATCATGTATTTTTGTAAAGCCTTGGTCTTCTCTCCCAACTTCCAGATTGTCAGTCACTTAATGTTTGCCTTTTCCTCCTCTTTTCTTTTCCTTTAAACTTAGCTTACACATGCTTTTTTGTTTTTGAGGAACCCTGCACGTGGCAGCATGGTCTAGGCAGGAAAGGAAAAGGAAGTTATTACTGCTCTCTTCTGGCCGCCTGCAATAATAAATCATAACTTGCCATTCCCTAACTGGTGGCTAGAGACTTATCTTCATAAGTGCATGTGACCCAAGAAGTTTCAGTTTACATACCCTATCCCTTGGTGTTCTGCCTGTGGAGAGCCTTTTCCTTCCTGAAATTAGACAAAGGTTGCAAGAATTGAAGCTAGGGCTTCAAAGCACAGGAAAAGAGAATGTTGTCTTATCCTGTTCCTACAGTGGAGATCCAGCTGGCCATGTTTATCTAACCAGGGTGTGAGACTGCATGTCCATCTGTGAGGGGCTTAGCATAGCACTAAGTTTTGCTCTTTAAGTTTTGAATTTAGAAACCTTTAAAAATATTTCCTGAAGTTTCCCTACATGGTTATTTTTATAGTGATAACTCTGTTGGCTTGGAGTGTATACTTACTTTGCTAAAGATTGAGCAGAATGGAATTTTATAAGATTACCAATTTGCTAGAGTATCATTTAACATCTGTGTTATACATATGTGACATCTGTGTTATATATGTTTACTATGCAAACCATAACAGAAAGGGGACGCTAATAATAATTATACTGGTTTAATTTTGCATAAACCAGGACTGACCCAGATGAACTAGATTGTACAGTCATACTATTTATAGCAGATTATTATCTTTAAAAACTTTTGAGTAAGCCCAAATCACTTTGCAGAATTGAGGTGGTGGGGATGGAGATAGGTGGAGTAGTTGTATGATTCTTCAAAACCACCACCCTATCAGCATGAATTTGATTTCACTGAAGAGTACATAGATACCATATCTAAAAAGGATACATTTTATAAATTAGAGATGAATGTCAAGGTAGTAATTAATAGCTGACATCATTGATTTCTTATATGCCTTATCTTCTTTATGCTTCAACAACCCTGGGAAGTAACTACACTATTATTCCCATTTTGGGGAATAATAATTATTGTTTTTCCCATTTTTTTCATTATTAACCAAAAATAAAAATCTTAACTCTAATTCATAAGTACCCTTGTTTGCTTTTAACCACAACATTATACTGCTTTCCTCTGAACATTCTTTATATCTTGTTGATTTTTCTTTTAATTTTGGTACTGAGAATTGAACCCAGGGGTGCTTTACCACTGAGCTAAATCATCAGCCCTTTTTATTTTTATTTTGAGATTGAGCTTCAATAAGTTGTTCAGGCTGGCCTTGAATCCTCTTGCCTCAGTCTCCCAAGTCATTGGGATTACAGGCATGTTCCACCACACCCACCTCGTTATTTATCTTTTTAAAAACATAGGTGCAGTCCAGTTCCTCTGTGTGAAAAACAAAGTAGTAAAGGGACTGTCTTCACCTCAGTGGGCACTACAAAGTCATGGCTTCATGCTTTGTTGCAGCTTCAGTCATTCTGAAAAGACTTAGTGGTGGGAGGAAAGTGGAGCTTCCACAGGATTGCTTCAGCAATTCTTTACTCATTTTCAAGTGTATGGTGCTATGACTGGTCTAATATTCTAATTACAAGATTTTAAGTAGACATAATAATTGGCTCTTTTCTACCGCTAAACCATGCAGTTATAGAAGTATTGTGTAACGAAAGGAAAAAGCTCTTCATAAATTTTGCAATTTTTGGATCTCTGTTTTTTAAAATAACATTTATCATTAAATGCATTTATAAATTAATTGTCATTAGCTTGTTCTAAGTAAGGACAGTGCATTAGTTTAAATATATGAAGTAGATTACATTGTATATTTTTGTGGAATCATCCATTAAAATTGTGTACTATATGCCAGGTTCTAACTGCTTTACATTTTGTTTATTTAATACAATGACCCTGTGATTGAAGTACATTAATCATCTCCAGTGACATTCTCATGATAAAACTGAGGCACAGAAATAGTTGAAATAATTTACTCATGATATCCTCACCAAGAGTGACAGAGCAAGGATTTGAGCCTAGGGAACCTGACCCCAAAGTCCTTAAATTTAACTTACACACTTAACTTATGAAGACTGCTTACTTAATAGCTTATACTTGCAAAAAGAAATAATGAATGCAGATTAGAGGTGTGGACTATGAAAGCTAAATGTCATAGTGGTCTGAATTTCCTGCTGGACAGTTTAGTCTTCACATTTCATCTACCAATGTGTATTTCATTGTAATCACTAAGGTGCTAGTGTCTTCAGTGACAGAACCAGGCTTTTAAAAATCTTACAACAAAGATGATACTTGTCTGTAAGAAGCATTCTATTGGGATTGATTTGCCTCCAAAAAGAAGAATAAGTAGTCTCCAATATAAGCACAGAAGATTGCCAAACCTAGTGTCAGCTGATTAATCATCTCAGTACAGGACACATTTGTAACCTGGTAGGCGTGAGAGCACAGGGAAGAGTGCAATATGATAGGAAATATACATGCAAAAATGTAAAGTGATAGGAGAAAGCTTTGTGTAAAATGTTATAATTTATCAAACCACATAAAACTACATTCCAGTAGAAGCACTGAGTGTAATTATAATCTATGTATAATTATAAGGATGAACAGATACCAGTTTTTAATATTTTCCAAATCTTTGAAACAAGTTAATCTGAAATCTTAACTAAAGCAGGTCTAGAGGGAGCTAATCCATTTATATGCATATATATATATATGTGCATAAATATATGCACACACACACATATATATTTTTTAAAGGCATCTCAAACTTTAGCTGTGCTGTTAACCAGAACAACAATTTATTCATGCTTATACAGTAGTAATGATCTTTCGGCTTATAAACAGCAATAGTATCAGATCTGATCTGATGGAAACATGCATCTTTTAGTTTTCTTCAGAATATTCTTTCCTGCACAAGTAATTCACATACTATAACTTTCACAGTACCTATGTGTAAGACATGTCATAATTTTAAAAGAAGGTAATGACTTTTGCTGATGGAAGACTTTAAAACATTTCCTTCAAAAACATCTCCAAATATATGCATAAATATAGATATGTTTATATATATACATACACATAGATATGAGCCTGTATTAATTCTTGCGTGTGTGTGTGTGTGTGTAACCCACACTGGCCTCTTTTAGTAGGTCCCCTTGGACTTTAAAATGTAAGGAGAAGTAATTAACTCTGAATGCCACGGCTACCAGGCCACAAATAAAGGGAAAGAAAATTATGTGTTACTTTTTTACTTAGAGTGAAGTCAACCCACTTCAGAGTTCTCTTTGTCATTAGGTTGGTGATATTGAATATGCTTAGACTCATAATTCCCAAAACCTAAAACCTTGGACTAAAAATATGCAAAAGACTTCATTGCAGAGCGCCCCTATGTCATCAGCTTCTCCCTGGTTTTAAAGTGAATCAAGGCATCCCCCCTACTTTAAGTTAAATTAAAATTTAATTTTAATTTAGTGGAAGTTACTACAGAGCCTTTGATTTCCTTTATGAAAAGTATCTCATGGCTGAGTTCTGGAAAAAATAAAATCCAGGCAAAAACTACAACAGTTTATAAGTACAAAAGGGAAATTGAGGAACTTTAGGGTGATAAGAAGCATTTATATTTGGCCAGTAATTTATTAAGAGAATGGCAGCTACATCATTTGAGGTCTTGAAGAAAGCATGGTGTGTGTAATAAGTTAGGTGGACAGAAAAGGCAAGTTCTGGAGCAAGATAGTGGCAACCCTGTGGAAGGGCTGCACCAACATGGAAGGGAGCAAAAGCAGCTGTGGCTGACCTGGTCCTCCCACACCTCTCCTTGATCACTGGTTTTTATCTCACCAGATATTCTTACACTCTGATGAGCTCACCAATCTTCCATAGTTGCCAAATATTTTAAAATCTTGCTCTGTAAGAAAAAGCAATAATTAATGCATTTTCCTTTCAATTTCAACCCCACTAAAAATGTTAAGAATAATATGAGCCTATGTATGGATGGCATATGTTTTTAATCTGTTCATAATACTTGATGTTTATTGTATTGGTTAAGTTTCTGTTAGATTAGAATACATAAACTAATAAAGGAAAGAAAAGGTTAATTACATTTAACCTAGCGTGAAAGGCCTATGAGTAGATCCATAGGTAGAATTAAGAGGAAACAAAAATATTAGGTGACAGGATTCAATATTTTGCAATATTTCTGACATCATCAATATAATTTGTAGAAAGATCTAGACATTATATGTTTTACAAATGTAATTAATGAAGTTGTTGATTATTAGTTTTCCTCATAGCTTACTTGTGTCTTGGCTTTTTTTTAAGAATTTTTAAATTCTTATTGATATGGATTTGGACCAATTTCTAACCATTTTTTAAATGTCCAAATCAATGAAATATGTATATATAAAAATGGAATTTAGCAGCTGGGCATAATGGTACATGCCTGTAATCTCAGCTACTCAGGAGGCTGAGGCAGGAGGATCTCAAGTTCAAGGCCAGCCTAGGCAATTTAGCAAGAACCTACCTCAAAATACAAACTAAAAAATGGCTGGGAATGTAACTCAGTGGTAGAGCACTTGCCTAGCATGTGCTATGCTCAGGGTTAAATCCCCAGTACTATATACAAAGAGGAGAGGGCATTAAGCAAATGTTTGTTTGTTTATTATAAGAATATATTACTGAAAAATAGACTCCATGTGATACTGATGAAAGAACATATATATCCAGTCAAGTCACGATTGTGTCATTTTATATCTGTTCTGTTCGGCCCTTAACCAGTTTCTTAACCCATCTCAGGCTCAGTTCCCTCATCCACAAATAGGAAAAATAATTTAAGTTCTTCATAAATTTCAATATTACTTGAGAATAAAATGGGAATTAATTTGTACTCATTTTGAAATTTGTTGACTACTATTCAGATACAAAATAATATATACATAAATATTAATTGTAACTTTAGCCTATTTAGCTTTAATACGTAGCCTATTAAGCCATGAAGCTTTAAGATGTTGATGTGTGAAATATCAAACTCTCTATACCATACTGAAGATATTATAAACAAACATGGAATATCATCCTCTCTTTTGAAAGATTTTTTTAGTTGTTCAATTGATATTAAATATAATCGTCTTAAAAGATCGCTGAGTACTTTATAATTTGTTCAAGAGCACATAGAGACATTTAGATCATAAGGACTTACCATTTTTAGAGATGAAGATCTCTTTGAAATTCTCATGAAAGCTAAGGATTCTCTCCCCAGAAAAATACTCATATGCACATATAGATAGAATTTTTCAAGAAATTTTAAGATGTTCACATTCATGGATCCTAAGGATCCATCTCCATCTTAGGTTGACATATAGGACTTCGATGACATAGCTTTCTCCTTTTCAGATATTTTAGTTTTCCAGAGTGTTCTGATCTTCTGTTATAGACCATATTATAGAAGTTGTCTGCCCAACTGTGCCTCCATTCATTCCTTGCTTTAGCTATATTCCATCTAAGACAGACATCTCTGAAACAATCCTGATTCAGTCTACTCCTACAGCTGCCACTTTCTAGTCCTTTTCATCAGTGCTTATTCACAGTGAAAGGCAGTTAAGTGAGGGAAGGGCAACTGATCCAGACTAACAAATGCAAGGAGCAGTGGTTTTAGACAGAAATGGCAGTTACAAGTAGTTGCTGTACTACTTAGGCTGTACAAATGCTGAGACAGATAAATATTGTGAAAAATTAGACATAAAATTTCCACCAATTCACAATTCTACTAATCTTAAACAGTCAAATACTTGATATTCTTTGGTACTGGGTTCATTTGTAAATAGTTTAAGGAAAATAAGATTAAGGGTCTGTAATTTCTTTGTTAGCCAGATGGATTCACTATTATGGTAATTTGTTTTTTATTATCTAATCTTGGTTTTATTTTTATACTTAAGTACCAATGTAATCTGAGAAAATATTTTTAAAGTAAAATTTAGAAAAAGATAGCATTCTACTTAACAACTAATGTTAAATATTGAACTAGAGCATTATTTTAGGATTTTCAAAATTATTATTGGTACTGCAAGATGAATTTTGCAATAATATGATGTTGATAACCAGTAATGATTTAAGATTTTGATGTAACATAAGCAGAAATCAGAGCAGGAAGATTTCAGGTGTAGAAATGCTGCTGAGTAAGCTCTATAGGTGAGTTAGATTCCCATCAGGTGATATTGAGAGGAGATGTACATATTCATTTTTTTAAACAACTACTCTTTTTTTGTTTTAATGTTTTTTAGTTGTAGATGGACACAATACCTTTATTTTATTTATTTATTTTTATGTGGCGCTGAGGATCGGACCCAATGTCTCACATGTGCTAGGTGAGCATTCCACCACTGAGCTATAACCCCAGCACGTACATATTCAGTTTTTAAAGAAATTTAACAGAATGAGACATTTTTGATTCAGAATGCCAAAAAGCAACATTTGTCATCAGAAGTGTACATGTATGAGTGTTCCATGTATGAGTTTTCATCAACATTCACAATTCTCCCTTTTTTTAAAGTGCACTGTTATATAACTGGCAGGCGATGCATATAAATAACAAATGAGAGAGAAATTTTTCTTTTTGTTTAACACAAGAATTTAAAGGAAGAAAAGATATTTGATGCCAAGAAAGAGAGGGCCTTACTGTGAAATTTATCTGTCTATTGTCTTGTAGCTCTAAGTTTTTATTAAACTTTCTAACTTTTGTTGTGCCAAATTAGTAGATTAAAACTTTTTGGATTGTTTTGATGTAGAAATTTTATTTTTCAGTTGCTTTATCTGGCAGACCACTGATGAATTCGTCAGTATCTCAAGCCGAGTGATCTTTTTCTTTTTAGAAACCATTTATAGACATAACGTTCTATGGAAAAAAACATTTAAGTATAATAGTTTGCCAAAATAAAGAAATAATATTAGGAAGAAAAATAATGTTGATAAGACTTTGAGGGAAAAAAGAATTTTTGCAGGCATTTAAAACACCAAAAATTTCAAGGCCATGGTGAAGAACAGGCTAGTTAAATTGAAGTTAAAGCAAGATATCTTTCTTTACTGATGTGCTATGTACTGAAAATTAGTAGAAGTTAGTTCTAAGTAGCTTACAGTGAACCACAAGTGCTAACTTCCCTGAAGCAATGAAATTGGAAGTGGTGGAAAAATTTGTAAAAGAAACCCTCAGGGATTCCCCTGTGATCCCTTTAATCCTTGAATTGTCAAAACATGGAAAATAATAGAGCTGCGTAGTTCTAAGACTTAAGTGGTATTATCTTTTTAAAAGAAAATATTAGGTCTTTTCACATCTGTGGACAAGAATAGAGTATGTGTTCAATACAGAAAAGCATAACTTTGAGCCAGAGATACATATGGCTTTTTCATTTTTAATATAATGTTATTATCTATGACTAAGCAGGCTGAATTCAGTAGGACAAATTGTAGCCAATATTTTATTTTTCTTTTTTAAAACAGATGATTCAACGAGAAGCAGATGTAAAAAGTAAGGTAACTGCTGTGGCACTCACAGACTCTGTTCACAATGTATGGCATCAAGAAGCTGGCAAAACGATTCGGGAATGGATGAGAGAGGTGAGACTTGATTGTTCAATGCTGCAACAAATGCTGCTTTATATCTTGAACCCCTACCAACTTTTATCACCTTCCATTCCCACACTCCCTTTCTAAAAGAAGAACATTGAGAGGAAATAGGAAAAACTGGATGCAGTTAAAATAATAATAGAAAACCCTTCAGAAGAACAAATAATTTTCGAAAGCACCTCCCCACCCTTTGGTTTTCCATAAAATATTATGTATGCGTGCAATATATATATTAGAACTTTGGCTGAAGGCTGATGTGGTATGAGGAGACTCTTATCCTCATATGTTTAATTTTTCCACCAACTATTTAGCATTGGTACCTCTTAATGACAAAAAAGAAGCTTTGTATACACTCAGTCTTTCCTTTTCTTATTGAAAGATGGTAAATAAGGATGTGCCACTCTTGAATTGATTGGCTTACTACTACCAGTAGGAGGAGAAGAAATAAAAAGCTGAAATATTATTATACCAAATCCTTGAGCAAGGAGAGAGTAACCCAGGCCCTGGCCATTGTCCAACCTCAGGCTAAGAAAGCATCTTTTCACACTTCCCAAGGGCTGGTGAATCTGAAGACTAACAAGTCCTCATAGAGCATGATCTGTTTGTTTGGGTTTTTTCCCCAAAACTTTCAGCCCATTATTTCCTTTATTCTATTCCAGATATCCAGCTGAAATTTTTCTCCTTTTATTTTATATTTACTTTTCTGATATTTTAAGCAGTTGACATTAGCTAATCCACAATAAATCAGTAATAATCATAATTAATAATTAGCCATAGCAGTTGTTTAGTCAGATAATTTACTTGCATATATATGAATGAGCTGATTAACCTTCCTAGATTTCCCTCAGGATATTTTTGTTTATTTGGGTTTTTTTTGAGGTGGTGGGGATTGAACCCAGGGCCTGACACATGCTAGGCATGTGCTTTTCCACTGAGCCACACCCTAATCCTTTTGGGTTTTGTTTACAAAATACCTGATTATCTCTTTAGCTGGCCTCTCACTATCAGAATGTGTGATGTGTAAATTCTACCAGGCTTCATAGTTCACTGTAAGAACCAGAGAGTTAACAACAGTAAAGATGATGGAATATGATGGACATCATAGCCCTAGCTTTATGTATGACCGTATGTCTATTGTGATTGTACATCACATACAACCAGAGAAATGAAAGGTTGTGCTCCATCTGTGTACAATGAATCAAAATGCACACTGCTATCATGTATATCTAAGTAGAATAAATAAACAAACAAATAAATAAATAAATAAGAATTGACAAAAAAAGAATTTTGAGTAGGTAAAAGTATATGATACATTACATATGCTATATAATTCTATAATGGTGTTTTTAATGTCACCAATCTGCTATCATTGTTATTTCTCCATTAGAAAAAGTACTTTTATTACACAGAAGTCCAAAATATTTTTCCAGTCCTTATATAATTATATAAACATATAAAAGGGGTGTAGGTTAAATCAGTTCTAACACACAGATGCTTTCTGACCACATCACTTTGCATGTTTTTCCTTTTACAGTGTAGCTATGTTCTTAATTGCCTTTTCTAGGCATCTAAACTTTTGGGGGGACAGGGCAGGTACTGGGAACTGCACCCAGTAGTACTTTACCACTGAGTACATCCCTACAGCTTTTTATTTTTTATTTTGAGACAGGGTCTTGCTAAATTGCCCAGGCTGACCTCAAACTTGCAACTCATATCTCAGCCTCCAAAGTCACTGGGATTATAGACATGAACCAATGAGCCTGGCCAGACCTAAACTTTTTCAAGAGGAAATTTTCACGTATATTTATGCTATTTCTTTGCAAATGGACACTTTGATGGCTTCTAGCATTATATAAGTATTTAGGTTAATAAATGAACTTTTGATAACTTATTTCCCCATACATAACCAATATGGAATTTGGTACTTGGTCCAAACTAGAAATTCTTATACACATTTTTTAAATGGAAATTCTTCATAAAAATCTTATTCTAGGTGACAAATATAACAAAATTTATTTAGATTTGCTTTTTAAATACTTCTAAGTCTGTAATAGGTGTCCTCTTCAAAAATCAGAATATATTATTCTGCATTTTTCATCTAACTGACTAAAACAGGCAATAATTGAATTCATCTTAATTTAATCAGGGGTGCTATTAGTTTCTCTGCAGGCATAGTTTTTATAAAATTTATAAGCTTTTATAAATGCCATACTTCTTTGATAGCTCTTTGAGTTCCCTTGGTTATGCCTTATGGAATCAGCATGAAGAGTTTTGTGTTCTGACTCACCAAACTTGAGCTCCAAGTTCAAGCATTTACCTAGCTGTATAGTCTTGGGCAAGATGTTTAATCTTTTTGAGATTTGGTTTTATCAAAATTTAATACTTACCTGGTGAGCATGATTGTAAAATAACTTAGGTAAAGAAAGGCACAGTTGTTGGCCCTTTAAAGAAGTCTAGAAAATTTTGACTGTTAACTGTTATTACCCACTACTCCCAAATAATATAAAATGCATGAACTTTACTCTTTTATTTTATGATTACTTATATATTGAAAATATCTTACAAAAGGGAACTGAGGTGACATACTGGAAAAATTTGTAACCAGCAGTTAGGAAAGCTAAGTTCTAATGATTCTGGCTGAATCACTCACTAGGTAAATCAATACTTATGGTTCCAGCATGTACCAGCTACTTTACTAAGACTTATAATCTTAGGCAAGCAACTCCATCTTTCGAGCCTGTTTCATAATTGTGAATTAGAGATAATAATTCCTGTTCTGTGTGCTTCATGAACTATTACAAGAATCAAAGGTGATGAGCAAAAAGAAAACCCCCTGAAAAGCAAATGACAGTACATAAAGAGATGAGATATATTATTATAGCAAACACTATACCATATCAGAGATAAAAGTTATTTGATCATTCCTGGTTGAGTTTTTTTTTTTTTAAAGATTTATTTTTTAGTTGTAGGTGAACACAATAGCTTTATTTTATTTTTATGTGGTGCTGAGGATCGAACCCAGTGCCTCCCGTGTGCTAGGCGAGCACGCTACCACTGCGCCATAACCCCAGCCCCTCCTGGTTGAGTTTTGAAATTATCCCTGCTGAGAACTCTTCCAAAATGACAACCAAAAAGGAGGGTATAAAAGTCTGTGACAGATGTCCTTGTCTAATCTACCTGTGTGTATGATCAGAGTGTAGTAGAAAAGATTTCATTGTGATTTAGCAAGACAAAAGCTCAGTGTTTTCCAATACTCAAAATGAAACTCCATTCCCTCTTTCTCATTTTCAGTCCCTTTCGACACTATAAGACTACTCAAAATAATGAAGAATAAACAAGCCTGGATTATAGTAAATAGGAAGGGCTGTTGTCCTGAGAATGGGTTTTGGGAGAAGGTACCATAGGGTAAACTTTTTGTCCTTCACCATCCCTCTTCCTACCACCTCCTCTAGTTTCATTTGGAATCAACAAACACATTGATATATTTTGTAGTTATCCCTCCCAAGAAAAATACCTTAGCTAAGCTGGAATATTGTCTATAAAAATAAGAGGCTGGTTGTGAAGGAAGCCTTAGTGCTTTTATCCTCTTGACAATTGGTTTCATTATTTCATCAAACACTGCTTTAAAATTTGCAAGTAAAACAATGGTGCAAATTGCCTAGTCATTCCTATTATACTAAAAAGTAGTAAAATTGGTTTTGCTTTACAAGCATGTTTAATGTGATAAAGTTATCAATGGTAAGCATTTGTTTACTACAAAAAAAGCTGTTATTTGTTTTAAACCTATCAATTTAGCATATAACACAAGGATTAAGAAATATATCTTGTATTGTACAATTTTTAAATAATTATTCCTGGGCTGGGGATATAGCTTAGTGGTATTGCACTTGCCTAGTACATGCAAGGCCCTGAGTTTGATCCCCAGCACTGAAAATATAATAATAATAATAATTTCCTTTAAAGGAAGAAGATCAAAGAGGGCTACTTTTAATAATTGCTTCAAGTAAAACTTGGCCCAACTAAAAGACTAAACATAGATGGTAGGCCTGTCTCAGGAGCAGATGTAAAAAGTAACTGAAGACAGCTCTTAAGAGGCATTTCTCACTTCAAGCACCAGTACTGTCAGAACTGAGTGGCCTATGAAAGTCTCCAGCCAAACCAGATGTACATTTTTGCGGAACATTCGTAAACCTTCCTATTACCCTTCAGCTCTGATTGGAGGCCCTAGAAACACAATCTGGTGAATCACAGTTGTACTTGTCTGAGACACAGAGCCTTCCATATTAAAAATCACCTTTAAATCAATGGTTATTTTCATATCAGACAAATGCAAATAATAAGTAGAAACCTAGACTCAACCAGCATAAGAAGCATCTCCAAATACCTTATACAGGAATAGCTACTGCCTACTTTTCTCTTAAATATAGTAGGTCCTAGCTTTCCTATAAAATTTTTCATTTCATATCTGCTTTGAAATAATGTAAACCCTTGGTTCGAGTCAAATGGAGTCACCCAGGCCTTAGGCCTTTGGGCATTGCTATTCTATATCAGTAGATTTCAAACTTTTGGATTATACAAAGAAGAAAATTTACAACCATAAAAATCTATAGGGTCTTTATCTCACAAAAAAGTTTAAATTGAAAACACTTAATAACATTTATGACATTGTCTGTTTTGTCTTTCTGTCAGACACAGAGACACATGATTCAACCTAATATGCTGGTTCTTGCCAAGGGCTTCTTTCTTTATGCTTCATATTAAGAGGGCACTGCATCTGAGACTCAAGCATGAAACTTTCAGTATTTCTAGTCCAACATGCCTTGTTGCTTATGTAGGGCACCTGAGAAAAAGATCTCAAAGGCTTCTAACATATACCAGCATATTTTGAATTTATATAGGCCTTTCCTGGCGAGCAATCTATGTTGCCACCTGAGATACTTTAGTAGTGTTGATCTCAACTAAAGAACTAGTACAGGGGACAAATTGGGACTTTGATAAGAACAATAGATAAGCATTAGAAAATAGTGAAAGATTTTGGTTTCTAACTATAGAAACATATCTCAGTATAGGGAGTCAGGTGTGATAAAATGGAATTTCAGACAGATTGAATTCATATGTAGTGACTTTCTTTACATGTGTTTTCCAGTGTTTATGTTTTTTTAAATTTCATTATACTCTATCATATGGCAAACATTTTTAGCTTGTTTTGCCTTGTTTTCTATATAATTTTCTCAGTAGGGTAAAAATGCCACATACATATACACACTCTTCAAATTTATAGTTTCAGACCTTTATGGTTCTACTTTGTCATTCCACAGAACTTTGGGGCATATTCACTTCAGCTGTAGGGTACTAAACTTCTATCTGATTTTTATGAGCAATCAAAGGCTAAAACATATGCCTAGATAAAAACTGAGATTTCTGAATCATGAAATGTGAACATATATTTTGAGTCAATGTTTGAGTTAAAGGTGATCTGTAGAACCTGGACAAAAGTTCATTTTACTCAGCTTTAAAAAGTCAGTAACAAGTTAGAAAATAATTAATGTCCTGCATATTATAGTGTATCACTTTTATTAATACTAGAATATCCTGTGAAACAGTTTTACATATGTGGACTGTAGGTGAGCAGTATTAAAAGACTGACATATTACCTGGGTAATAGCCAACTTTCATCAGATTTGGAGGTACTAGTCAGATGAATAATAATTAAAACATATACCTAATCGCTGCCTGTCTGTTGGTAGTGCTAATTGCTGTCATTGAAAAGACTGAATTGTTTAAGAAAAAGAGAGAGAAAGAGAAAGTCATTCTTCATTGAAGCTATCTCCCTGTATCATTGGGAGCCTATTTTTAGTGCCTATAGAAGTCATGATTTTTGAATTTATTAGGAGCTGTGATGAATGATAAAACAAATCATCCATTTACATATCTTGACACTGCTTTGGAGAATACTTATTTCTTACAAGCAAGTGTCACATTGTATATAAAAGCTGGCTAATTGTGTGCTAATCTTCTGCATTATCTAGAATTCTCTGATGTGGTATTCTATCAATGGTGATATTAATTTTACTTATTTCAAATGTATGAAATCTCTTCTAAAACTCCATTTCTTTTATAATTTCTACTCTCTTACATTGTATAATTTCGCATTCAGCTGCTAATTAAGATTAGGAATGCACATTGTAGGGTATGTATCCATTTTAAACTGGCAAGCTTTTGTAATGCATAAAAATACTAATATTTTATCCATTTTAAATATAAAAAGAGAGAAAGCATTTAAGAACAGTACTAGATGTTGTGTTTGTTTTCATGTGTTTTTTTCCCTGCACAGTTCAATAGTTTCATTGATCCACTGTTTCTTATAAAAATCTGCCATGCTTTGTGAACTTCACTTTCTAATCTCATACAGCAACCCTTCCTTTATATTATTCCTGCTCTCTCTGGTCCCAGAACAGTAGGGTTGCCTTGACAAATCTATTCAAAAGCCATTCCTCGGCCTTTATTGGTGGGGACTGGGGCCTTTGAAATTCTCTCCTCACTGCAACACAGCTGACATCTTCTTCCAGACAGAATGAATTAAGGAAATACAATAAGACACTTGATCTACCAGTCAAGGATCTTTCCACAGTGAGGATGGATTCCATGGTGCACAACCAGGGCAGCAAGCATCTATAAATACACAATACATGCTTGTTTACCAGAATAGCAATCACTGATTTTTCCAACATGATTGATGGGATGATTTCTTTTCAAATAAAATCTGTCTGGAAATTCAGTGTGTGTGTGTGTGTACACACACATGTGTGAGTGCACACACTGAGAAATTTTCTAAAGCCATATGCTTTTAATCATATCTTTTAAGCCAGAATTCAAATCCATACTTAAAATGTATAAAAGAAATAGAGTATTTTTATTTTGTTTGTCTGAGTTGCAAATCATCATCACCTTAAAGACTGACCTTTAATATTGAAGTTTGAATATTGTGTGCTCAGACACACAGCTGCAATTTACCAGGGGAATGTATATGTAACTATTTTGATACAGACTTCATGAAGCAAGTCAAAGTAAAAATTTTAAAAGTACATTTATATGGGCTGGATTTTCAGAAGTAAATGCAAAATTCATTTCTTCTAGTATTCCACAAAGAATATAGTTTAGAAAATAGCTATTCTTTCACATATCAAAGCAAGAATCATTTCACTCTAAAAGTTTTTAAAAGATATATTTTTGATTTTCCTTAATTATAATTCCTTTATTCATTTATTTCTTGCCATCTAACCTTTTCTTAGAAATATAGGGCATCAGGGTCCACACAAAATTACATGTCTTCTTAATATCAGCACAGATGATTTGCTGAAACATAAAAAATATACTTTTCCAGTCATTTTCATCATGAAAAATTGTTTGCATAAGAAAAAGATTTTAAGAAAATAAATTGAATATACTTCCATTTATTGGTTTTGTAGGATAAATTTATCTCTTTCAACTTAATATTTGGTCATGGTTTCAATTATATTTCAACTACATTATCTCTGTTACATTGCAGAACTGTTGTAATTGGGTCTCCAGCTCAGAACCATTAGACACATCAGTGGAGTCCATGCTACCTGACTGTCCCCGAGTCTCGGCAGGTATGTATTTGATTAAAGGTATATGGGTTTATCTTTTTTTTAAAGGTTAAAAACATGCCAGTGAGGTGTAGAATCCTGTCTGTGAATTATGTTGTGCTACCTAGAATTGTTGAAAGAATCATTGGTAATATATGACATCAGTCTAATCCAGTATCAGAATTTCTTAAGAAGCTTAAAATGCTTACCAAAACTTCAGTAAGATGAATAGGTGAAACAAGTTAAGAGTAATAGAAAGTCGCTGTTGGAGCTTGGATAGACAATGCCTAAAAGACAGACTGGTTGCCATATAGAATTTTTCACAGGATATTTGTCTCTGATTGAGCACCAGCCCCATAAGTCAGGCAGTCAAGACTATTGTATGGACTAGAGTCTTTAGAAAGAAAGTTTTTTCATGCTAAGATTTTTAGCTGGACCTTGTATGTTAGATAGAATTTAGATTGTGGGAAGACAAGCAAGATGGCATCCTAGGTGAAAGAAACAGCAGTACAAGGAGCAAGGACTGGAATAGATCTAAAGATGTTCACAGAGAATAAAGGCAAGACTGGCCTGCCTGTTGAAAGGAAAGAGGTGAAGAGGTGAACACCTCAGGAAGCATTTAGAAAAATGTAAGGATGGCATTGTTTCCAGCCTACAGGTTTTGTATTTGAGTCTCTGGGTAAGGAAAGAGAGTGACATTGTCATTGCTTTCTTATTTTGGCTTTCACAGCTCCCAACCAAATTTGTATGATAACACAAAGTGAGCAGTGGTATCTGGTTGTGACTAATAACAGTAATGGGCTTACTCTGGCCATGAATGCTGGAGAATAAACAGAATAAGCAGATATTTGGAACACAAATTACTTCATGTAACAATCATAGGTAATAGTTAATTACTAAGTTTCTTAGAATCGCAAACGTGTTTACATATTGGGAGGAAATAATTTGGAGAATAACTCAAATTCTAGGTGATGAACTATTGTCATAAACTAAATACCACTGCCATTAATACATAAACTTCAGGTGAGTTTAACAATCACTGTAGCTAAATTTTATAGGTTTCTCAGGGTTCAGTTGTAAAAGCAGCCTCTAGGAGATTTGTACACTAAACACGCGTGCACGTGCACACTCACACACACACACATATACATGAGTATGTTATATGCATAATATATGTGTGCATTTGTATACATATATTATACAATTTATTTTTATTATTCACGGTGATTATATTCTATGAAGTCACTGAGAACACCGAATTAGCAAATACTGGATCATTACTATTAAAGGATGTATAATGTTATGTTCCTGTGAGCCTCTGGTCACATTTTTGTCAACCAGTCAATATATAAATTTGTTTCATGTATGTTTCTGTTTAAAGACAACTCATATATATTGTTGAGTCATTAACATGGAACTCATGACCAGCAATACTAACTTATGCCTAAACAAAGTTGATCTAACACACATATTTTCTCCATAAGGTACATCACAGCCTTCTTGTACTTATGAACACTAGGTAGCACCTCAGCACTATATTCTGGGGCCATTTGAAACAGAGAAATCACAAAAATATGAAAAATATGACACTAAGTCATCTGGGAAAGAACACGTGTTTGCAGTATGAGAACTGAAACAAGAAGGCAGAGTATGGCTTTGTTCAATCTTAGCTAAGAACGGTGACTCAGTTTTTTTACCACTCTGCACATGTGCATGTCTGTGAATGACTAAAACACCGTCGTG
Organism: Geosciurus inauris; assembly: GCA_004024805.1. Classification (NCBI taxonomy): domain Eukaryota; kingdom Metazoa; phylum Chordata; class Mammalia; order Rodentia; family Sciuridae; genus Geosciurus; species Geosciurus inauris. The sequence continues at coordinate 30,163 of PVHX01008212.1, read as the reverse complement.
TTAATTTGGGGGTTATAAATAAATTTTAATGAATAGGTGAATTTATAAATACAGAATCCACAAATAATGAAGACAGACTGCATTATTTCAGTGTAGAAGAAAATATTTGTTATTAATATTTGACCAGAGCTAGTGAAACAGTCTCAGTAAGTGTCTTGACCTTGCATTTGATGCTGGAACTTGAATCCACAAAGCAGACAATTAGTGAGGGAAGCTAAATATAAAGTGACAGAGAGCAAGAATGAGCTAGAACCCATAAGCAAGAGCTGGAATCTATGAAGATGGAGATGGACTTCAGTCCGTTTCAGTTCTTATTGCTTCTGTTTTTGGTGGTATGGGTATCCTGTAGAAGCCTTTGCCCTGTATCATATGGAGGAAAACACACACATATCTACACCAGGAGTCTGAGAGGATGGAGGAGAACCCAGGGGAAGGTGGAGCAGAGGCCGTCCTAGCTATTGCCTCACACCGCAAGATGAACCAGCAGATAAATGACAACGTGTGTATGCTAGAAATGGCTGCTGCCTCTCATAAAGCCTCCAAATTTCCCACCAAATGTAAAAAAAATTCCCTTGTGTGCCATCCTAACCAGAAACATATAGGAAGAATAATTCTGGAAAATGTAATTCAACCTAGCCAAATTTACACATTAAAAATCTACCACAGTACCACCCCCCCGTGCCAGTTTGGCACTCATTAATATCTCCTTAAGCCATACTTAATTTCCAGTTAGAGAAATTAATAAAGTCATGCTTGCATCTAACATGATACAGCTACCCCATGTACAACTGAAAACATACCTACTCTTTTCCCAGAAGTAGGTACAAAATCCTTTTATTGTCCTTACCTTATAGCATTCTTCTCACCTTGGATATCCTATAATTTAAATATTGAATGATAAAGTAATTATTGATACATCTTAGGTGATAAAGGAATAAAAGACAGTGGACTGAATCTGACATAATATTATGGCCCATGTACATATATGAAAACAACACGGTGAATCCCACCATCATGTACATCCAAAAGAATGGGATCCTAACTAGAATAATATATATTCCATGCTTGTATAATTATATCAAAATGGATTCTGCTGTCATGTATAACTAAAAAGAACAAATAAATTTAAGAAAATAATAAAGGAATGAAAGAGGAGATAAAACTAAAATAGTATGTATGTCTACATACACATTCATGTCAAAATAAAGAAGAAATCCTATTACATTCTTAATTTTTTGCAACTGATCATATAGTCATATCTGATATTTATGACTGCCTTCTTCAACTATTCATTCAATATTCCCATTGCTCTTAGCAGGTACCTTAGCTGGTTAAGATTTCTTTCCTGGAAAATGACCCATACCTTCTTTCTTGAAGAATAAGGGCCATTAGTCTGAACTAGGTTGTTATAGTATCCTATTGACTGCAAATGGAGGAAGTACTAGCAGACAAATTTGAGCACTTCCTGCATAGCAGACATATTCTTCCTTCCCCCTATTGTCTAGTACTCATTTACTACACAAGAGGGAGGATCCGTCATCCACTCTGTATAGCAACACTCTTTACTTCTGTTGATTACACATAAGGAGCTCAAAATGACAAAAGGGTAGTTTCAGCTTACATTTTTGTGGAATTATAATGTCATCTCCCAATGGAAACATTTCTCCCCATGGAACCAAGACCTTTAGACCAGGAGAGCCTAAAGTCATGACTGTAGGAAACAGCAGTTTTCCTAGTCAATCATAAGGGTAATAAGAAGAAAAGCCAGTCCACTTTTATCCCTTCACCCCCAGATCAAAGGTAAATAGACTGTATATTAAACGCTGATTAGAGTGAATTCCATATGCTGGAAGACATTGCTCCAGATCTACAAGGTGTTGCCACCTCTCGGGCATCATAACAATCTTCCAAAATTTATTCCACCATTCTGTCAAGCCTGCTGCTTGAGGATTAAGGGGAACATGGTAAGACCAGTGAATTTTGGCAGACCTTAGGCTTTCTCTTGTCTTCTTGCCTGCTCACTCTGATGGAAACCAGCTGCCATGTTGTAAGCTGCTCTGTGGAGAAGCCCACATGGTAAGGAGCTGGTATTGCTGGCCCAGAGCCAGTGAGGGCTTAAGGTCTGCCAACAGCCACTGAGTGACCTTGGAAAAGGATTCTCCCCTAGTTGAGCCTCAAGATGACTTCAACCTCAGCCAACACCTTTATTGTAGCCTGGTAAGAGACCCTGAGCCAGAGCCAAAACCAGAGCCACCCAGCCAAGCTGTGTTCAATTTCTGACCCACACAAACCATGCAATGATAAGTGTTTCATTGTTTTAAACTGCCAAGTTTGGAGGTGATTTATCCCACAGCAGTAGATAATTATCACATCAGGGTTAAACTTCAACTGTGGTGGTTACTCCAGCCCAAGTAGAAACCACCTTAACACTTTTTTGAGACTACAGCCTTGTAAGGCTTATCTTAGGCTCTAATTCTTAGGGTTTCACAGTAACTCTTTCCAAAGAACCAATAAAATGCTCATTGAGGACAGTTTATTTCTACCTTTGCTTCCCACTACCAGAGTGAACTTTGCTGTGCAGTTTATCAGAAATAAGATATTAGTTTTCATCTTTATCATACTCAACTTGATTTAATACTTAATTATCTTAATTATTTAGCTCTACTATGATCAAATTTTTTCTTAGGACAGAACTTGCTATATAGCCTTCTATTTAGAGTGAATTCCATATGCTGGAAGACATCGCTCCAGATCTACAAGGTGTTGCCTTGCCTGTGGGTTTTGACCTAAATCAGTGTATTTTATATACACACCCCAGCACCTATCCATTTAGTCCTCAAATATTTATTGAATATTCACTATGTTCCAGACACTATTCTGGCAGCTAAAGACATAGCAGTGAATAAGAGCTCATTGTAGCTGTCTCCCTAGAAATTAATAAAGAAAAAATTGTTTGTGACCCTTCTGCTAGTGGATGTCTCTTGATATTGAAATTGCCATCAACAATAGGTTGCATTAAATGAGAAAAAAGTTAGGGCCAGCACACCCAACACGATCCACACTTATTTATAAAAACAATATTTTTCCAACTAAAACCAGGGATTTCCCTCAAAGAGTCCTTTAAAATGTTGAGCAGGGAGTGTTTATTAAGCACATAAAGAAAAGAATAAGAAGTCCTAGGCGGTAGACTCAGCAAGCTGTAATGACAATGCAAGGATATATTTGAAGCATATGTTGGAGTGGTAGCAATGAGAATGCAGAGGTAGAAGAACAATAGATACACTAAGGAAGAATCCACTCTCCTTAATGATAAATAGATTGGATGTGGAAAGGGAAGAGGCAACAATAAGCTCCAGTGTAAGTAACTGGGACAATGAAAATATTACGAGACGTAGAGGAGCTGGAAAGGAAATCAATTATAGGTAGAAATCAATTAAGAAATCAGAAGATGGTGAAATTGTTTTATTACCTATTTAACTGAGGTGATGGATTAAGGTGATGACAAGAAATTCGAATGGAAATAACCAAAGGCTGTTGAAGTACCTTTGAAACATCCAAATTCTCTGATCAATAATCCTGTACTCTATAATATAAAGTATTAGTATTATTTGAAGTTTTCAATGTATGTACTGACCACACATTTGTAACAGATACTTAGGCTGTGAATTCAATTTAATGCAATCTTTTTTTTTCCTTTGAGCTTGCTAAATTTAAAAGTTTTTTTCTTAAGTTATATTTCACCTTTTGACTGAAAGTTTAAAATAATAGCAGTGAGATTGCCTAAGAAAACACATACTCACTTAATACTGTACTCTTTTATAACTAAATATGTTTCCTTTTATGAAAAAATAGATATATTGCTCATAACTTCATTTATGAATTATATTTACCTATGTACCTATAAATTTTAAAAAGTCACCATAAAATTTAAATTTTTACTTAAAATATCGCCAACCACTATTTTCAGCAAGTCGTATTATTTTTATCTTTTTATTTTTTATTTACTATTTGTAGGTAACTGTAGTACTCTACAACTCCCTACTTTGTTATTGGCAATGCTGGACCTTATACTTAAAGTGAAGTTGGACTTTTCCATTATTGTACCATAAAGTGAATGGTGGATATTTGAGAAGTTTTTGAATCTGTGATAAGTAACTGGTGCCCTGCTTTTTTTTAAATTACCAGTAAAATTGCACACAATAACAGTTAAGCACACTGTTATTCAGAGAATGATATAACAGAATATTTTATTTTATAGTCCATATTTTGGTTTATTGTTTGCTATAAAATAGGCAGTAGCAAATATCAGCCTCACTTATTTGTAGAAATGCTATGTGGGCACTTTCTACAGATTCTGGAAAGATGTTTTCAGTATTTCTCCAGATAAGCAAGATACTACAAAAATGTAATGCGCTATTATACATTCTCGGGCATTTTGGAATTTAAGGCTATCACTTTTTCAACTATTATTATTTTAATCCTATAGGAGTGAATTTGTAGATATTCTCTCATTTTCTTGTCTCTAATTCTATTTAAAAAAATAAATGTTTTATTCATATTTTTTCTGTGCTCCCTGTGACATTGATAACGATCACAAAATATTTTGCAGAAACTAGATCCTCAGGATAGAAAATATGGTGGAGAATTCAAAAAGAAAAGGAATATTTGAATAAAAAATGTTTATAAGACATAGAAATCTGGAAACAATAAAACTGAAAGAGACACTGGGGTAGCAGTAAAGATTAAATTAGAAATGGCCTCATGTGATGTGCTGCTTCCCCAAAAAAACTAATACAATCTTTAACTGTTTATGAGGAGGCTTTTGCCAAGGGGAAAAGGAAAGGAAAATATAAATGTTTTAAAACCGGCAAGGTTAGAGAGTGTTGATATCTCTTATTTCCTACAAGTTTGGGTGCAGCTTACTTTGGCTTTCACAGGATACACTTTGCTAGATTAGCAAAGGCTACATTTGGGTAAGTGCTGCTGTTGAGACTGGTATACTTTCAGTTCCCTCCAAGTTCTTCTAGAGTGAGTGCCTCTCTGGGTTTAGTAGGTATACACCATGTACCAAACATGGCTCCAGGTGCCAGGAACACAGCACAGAATTTCAGCAAATAAAGGTCCACATGAAGCTTGCATTCTAGTGGAGAAGACAGACAAAGATCAAGATAAATAAGTAAAGTATGTCATGTGTTAGTGGTAGAAGAAAATACAAAACAGGGAGAGAGGAACTGAAGTGTGTGTGTGGAGGAGAGAATAAAACCTGACCTTTCTCCTTGGACTCATTTTACCAGTTTTCTAAGGTTCATGGCAACCATACATTATGGTTGCTAACAGATTATTAAGGTTATTCCACTATTCCTATAGTACACATAAAGGAATGTATAAAACTATACAGCACTCTGGATTTGCAGACAAGATCACTTAATGTTCAGATATAAATAGATAGTCTTGGTACCCTAAGCCCTCCTGTCTCACTTGAAGGGTGAGGATCTTGACATGCCTGTGACCACATTGTACCAAGCATACAGGATGCAAAGTTCTATCTTATAGCATCATTTTCTGCCTGGTGATAAGAAAAAACTCAAACCTAGATTCACTGAAACCCTGTTGTCTGCATAAATGCCTGATGTCTTTTAGCATATTTCCTCCAAGAACTTCTATCAATCATATTGTTCCTTGCCCCTTCCATGGCATAGACAGGCTATTCTGTTATTTCAGCCTACCTAGAAGACTGATATGAATCTGAACACTTCAAAATTAGATAATAGTATAATGCAAAGAGGGAGGGATAGGAAAAAGAAAACCAAACATAATAAATAGGAGTCTTACTGGTTAAGAAATTAAATTTGAAAAATTACTATATTTAGATGGGCCTTTCTTGGTTTGTATGTAGAGCTGGGCCATTGATAACATCTACCTGAATGCCACGTTTCATTATCAGAACATGCAGTAGAATGTTAGCAGTCACTAGGTGAATTTGAATTGTATACAACTTGGTAACCCTAATTTTGAGTGAGTAGTCCAGACTGTTTACACTAACTGAACTTACTGAATATTTGCTAAATGACACTCGTTTTATTGCTGAAAATACCTCTTGTTGAAATGGCACTATGGAGGTATATCTCTTCTTTGTTGTTGAATAATAACTTTCTTCTAAAGATAGCAATGAAAAATCAACAGTAATTGCCTCTAAAATGTGGTGTCATTCAGAATATGTAGACAAGTTGAGTTGTCTGATATGTTTTTAGATATAGTTCAAATTAATTAGGTAATTGAAAAATCTGTACTTTGCCTTGGAAACAGATTTTAAAATTCAAAGCATATTAGCATATATGATGCAGTACCAACATTTGCCTGCATGTACTGCTAAGAATTGTAGCATACTTTTCATTCAAAAGATATATTCTAATCTCTTAAGTGATATTTTCATTAACTAAATAGCACTTTTCAGGCAGTTTTTTTTCAGGACTGTAGAATCGGCCCTGTAGCTTTTATTTATCAGTTTCCTCATTCATTGTTCCATGCCACCTTATAATTATTACTTAATGTAAGGAATGAACGTACTAAAAGTTGACCACCAGGAATTCTGTGTTTTCAGTGAATCATCCATTATAAATAGCTGGAATCAGGAACTTGGATGAAGTAATTGAAATAAATTTTTTCAATTGAAAAAATTGAGGGCTGGGATTGTGGCTTAGTGGTAGAGCGCTTGCCTCGCATGTGGTTGGCACTGGGTTCAATCCTCAGCACCGCATATAAATAAATGAATACATAAAGGTCAACTAACAACTAAAAAACATTTTTTAAAAATTGAAATAAATAACTTGGGTGAAACTGATTACAGAATCATTTAAGATAACCTATCTAAATCATTAGAGCTTCCTCTACATAAATCACAGACATTTTCCCTGACTATATATATTTAATAAGGTCCACTATTATCGTCTTATTTTGACTTTTTTAGTTTCCTAGTAACCACAGTGAATATAAGTAGTCTTACTCCAGAAATCTCACTTTTAAAAAAAATTAAAAATAGCCACCATGTTTTTTACAGCTTTCTGAACCAATTTGTGAAAAATTCTTTCAAGAAATTGGCAGTAAAGGTGGCAACTCTCCTTTTACTGAGCTAATTCTTCTCTTTAAAGATAAAAAAATTATTTCTGAATGGTTTTAGATAAATAACTGAATAATATGAATTTGTGTTTGTGCTGAAAATGAATTATAAGTTAATATGGAAAAGTTGTTATTTTTACTGCTCCCATACAAATGGCTCATGGCTTTTAATGCTGTGTTTATAACTGTCCAAAAAGTAAGTCAGCCCTGGTTTCTGGTCTCCTCCACATAGAGTCTCTTGGTCCTGCTAGCACATGCAGTCACGTCTTCCCTAGTCCATATGTGTACCTTCTCCCTGACCTGTGAGGTTTGCTTGGCTCCACTTGCCTTTCACTTCTCTCTGTGGAGCACATGCCTCCCTTAATGCTCATAGTCTATCTGCTCTTGCGCATATATTCCCCATCTGCTCTGGTGTACACCCTGTCTGTCTCCTGTCTTGTCACAGACAGAATGACAGCCAGTCATCAGTGATAAAGCTGTCTGCTTATAAAAATACTCCCAAAATATACCTCTTTAGAGAAACAGTATTGCTTTGTAGAGGTGATTCAAAACATCTAAAACGAATATTCTTTGGCACCAAAAGCAAAATTTAAAGTGAACATTAAGCACCATAGATAGTGCAAATATTTTCTGTTTCTAAAAATCTCAAGATGTGCTCAGTTGATTATCAGCATGTTAAAAGCAGGAATATAATTTTTAAAGTTTTTGTTTCATCATTTTTGTTAAAATACAGTCTGTTTCTAAAGGAAAATAGTTTCATTTAATTTCAATTTTGAGAGTTTGATCAGTGGCTTAAGTTTATAGATGTAAAAATTGATGAACTGATAATTGATGTCTGAATATTCTTTGAGACTTTTACTCATATATCTGTCCTTAATGTCTGTTAATATCTTCTTCAGTCATACATATTTCACCACAACTATTCAAATATGTTGTACTAACATGAAGAAATCATATACCATCTAGTTTATAGATGTTTTGAATAATCACATGGCATAATCCTTGACAGAATTCAGTTGTGTTGTGTAATTTCTTAATTCACAAAATACTGTAGATGTGATTTGAAATATTGGACAAGAAACATCTACATCATTTTTAAAAGCTTTCTGTAGCAGTGATCTCTATAACGAGACTTTTTAAGGAGACTCAATTAAAATTTTCTAACAACTTAAATTCAATGTTGGCTTGAAGATTCTTTTGTTATTAGCTAACATTTCAGAAGCTTTTTCAAAAAATAATGTAAAAATTCATATTTTACTTTTTAAAATGTTTTTATTAGTATATTATAAATACTAGTGTAGTTCATTTTGACATATTCATGCATGTATGAGATGTATTTTGCTCTATTTCAATCCCTAGTAAATCCTATTGCCCTCCCCTCCTTCCTCTTCATGTTCCTCATCCTCTACTAGTTACTTCTATTTATTTATTGTTTCTTTAATTGATGCTTTATATATAAACATAGAGGTAGAATTTACTGTGATATATTTATATATGTATATAACAAAATTTGGTCCATTTTATTCTGCATTTCCTCCCTTTCCTCATCTCTCCTCCCTTTCTTTCAGTCCCCTTCCTTTTCTCCATGAATCTCTCTTCTGTTTTCATGGGATTCCCCCCCAATTAACTTTTCATGGGATCCCCCACTAACTTTTCTCCCTTCCCCCATTTCATTCTTGCTTCTGCATATGAGAGAAATTACTCGACCACTGACTTTCTGAGTCTGGTTATTTCAATTTGCCTAATGTTCTCCAGTTTTATCCATTTACTACAAATGCCTAATTTCATTCTTCTTTATGGCTGAGTAAAACTCCATTGTCTGTATGTACCACATTTTCTATATCCATTCATTTGATGATGGGCAACTGGGCTGGTTCCATTACTTGGCCATTGTGAACTGTATTGCTATAAACATTGATGTGCCTGTATCTCTATAGTACGCTGATTTTAGTTCTTTAGGATAAATACCAAGGAGTGGGACAGCTGGGTCATATGGTAGTTTCATTCCTAGTCATTTGAGGAAACTCCATACTGCTTTTTAGAATAGATGTACAAATTTTCACTTTTACCAACAATGTATGAATGTACATCCCCCCTGATCTGAATGAATGTACATCCCCATCCTCACCAAAATTTATATTTTTTATTCTTGATGATTGCCATTCTAACTGAAGTGAAATTAAATCTCAATATAGTTTTGATTTGCATTTTTGCTGATTGCTAGAGGGGTTGAAAATGTTTTCATATCTTTGCTGATCATTTGTATTTTTTCTTTTGTGAAATGTCTGTGTAGTTCTTTTTGCCTATTTATTGATTATGGGGTTTTTTCGGTGTTTTTTGAATTTTTTAAACATTTAACAACTATTTATTGAGTGTACACAAGTCTGAAATAGTTACAATTGTATATTATTGAAATATATACATTGTATACTTGGTAGTTTTCTTCTGTTCTATGCTTTACCAATACATGTATACATGCATACATATTGCTATGGTTTAAACATTTGGCCCTTCCAAAACTGAGTTGAAATTTATTTTTTTCCCATAGCTTTATTGAGGTAAAATTGAAGTACAGTAAAATGCACATATGTGAATTATGTAATTTGATCAGTTTTGCCATGTATGTAACCAATACAATCAATATAAAAAGCATTTCCATTACTGTTTTTAAATAAATTTGAAATCATGAACTGTTTCCTGCATGATTTATTACATTCAAAATCAATCTTCTTAATATATGTAGAACCCCATCCCCACATGTCAACTATTTCAAAATTAAATGGCAAACTTATAATATCTCAGAGGTCAAGGAAGAAAGCACAATAAAAGTAAATAAAAAGTACTTTGAACTAAGTGATAATAAAAGCTTAAAATATCAAGGTCTATGGGATGAAGCAGTACTCAGATGAACATTTATAATTTAAAGTACTTGTATCAGAAAGAAGCTAGAATAACAAATTATTTTCAAGTTCTGTATTAGGATGGGAAAAAATAAGAGTGAGAGCATATGGAAGAAATAATAGAGCTAAAATTGGATAAAAATCAAACAAGCCTAATCAATAAAAAAGCAAGAACACAAAAATTAATATTAGTGGAAAAGGAGCTATCAAAATAACCCTACAGATGCTAAAAATATATTAAGGTAATATTACAATTGTATTTCATCATATGTGATAGCTTATATAAAATGGTCTATATTACAAAAGGAACTGTGTGCTGCTAAGAAAGTATATTCAGACATTGATAGATGAAATATTTCTACATATGTCTGTTAAGTCTAAATTAACAATTTTATTTTTTACTTCTAAACATTCTTTATTTAGTTTTTGTTTGGAAGATTTATCCAGTGGTGACAGAGGCATGTTAAAGTTACCCAGTATTATTATGTTATTTATTCCTGAAATTAAATGGGGTTTCTTTGATATACATAGATGCTCCAGTGTTTGGGGCATAAGTGTTTACAATTGTCATGTCTTACTGATGTATAATTCCCTTAAGCAGTATGAAATGGCCTTCTTTGTCCCTTCTGATTAACTCTGACTTAAAGTCCACTTTATCTGATATGAGGATAGAAACCCCTGCTTGTTTACGAGATCCATGTGAGTGGTATGTTTTTTCCCATTCTTTCACCTTCAGTCTTTGGATATCTTTGCCTATGAGGAGAGTTTCTTGGAGACAGAATATTGTTGGGTCTTTTTTTTTTTTAAATCCAGTCTGCCGGTCTGTGTCTTTTGATTGATGAGTTTAGGCCAGTAATATTCAAGGTTATTTTTGAGATATGATTTGTATTCCTGGTCATTTGGGTTTATTTCTACTTTTTAATTGGAATTAGTTTCTTCATTGATTGGCTATTCCTTTAATGTAGTTCCTCCCTTTACTGGTTTTCACTTTTTTTTTTTCAATTCATTTTCCTGGAATAGCTTGTGGAGAATGTTTTGTAAGTATAGGCTTTCTAGTTGCAAATTTTTTAGACGTTTGTTTATCATGGAAGGTTTTTATTTCATCTTCAAATCTGGAGCTTAATTTTGCTACATCTAGGATTCTTGGTTGGCATCCATTTTCTTTCAGAGCTTGGTATATGTTATTCCAGGACCTCCTAGCTTTGAGGATCTGGGTTGAGAAATCAGCTTAGGTCTGAATTGGTTTCCCCCTATACATAATCTGATATTTTTCTCCTGCAGCCTTTAAAATTCTATAGTTTTCTTTATGTTAGGCATTTTAATTATAATGTGCCTTGGTGTGGGTCTTTTGTAATTTTGTGCATTTGGGGTCCTGTAAGCCTCTTATATTTGATTTTCCATTTCATTCTTTAGGTTTAGGAAGTTTTCTGGTATTATTTCATTGAAAAGATTGTGTATTCCTTTTGTTTGTATCTCTGCACCTTCATCTATCCCAATAAATCCTAAATTTGGTCTTTCTGTGTTATCCTATAGTTCTTGAAAGTTCTGTTCATGGTTTCTTAACATCTTCTCTCTGTGGTCAACTTTATTTTCAAGACTATTTTCTATTGAATCTTTTTTTGTTTCTTTCATTTCGAGGATTTCTGCTTGATTTTTGTTCAGAATCTCTGCCTCTTTATTGAAGTGATCTTTCACTTCCTCTATTTTCTCTCTGATTTCATTTCTTATATCATCCTTTATTTTGCAGATCAGTTTATGTACATTCTAAACTCATTCTCTGACATTTCTTCCACTGTGGTTGTAATGGATCCTGTTATTGGAGTATCTTGGTTTGTTTGGGGCAGTTTTTTCTCTTGCTTTTTCATGTTGTTTGTGTGTCTGCCCATCTAACTGTATGGATCTGAGGCAGTTGTTTCTACCTTGTGGAATTATAGTGTCCCTGAAGGTTCCCAGTACCTCACTGTTTAGGAGGTGACAAATAATAATGACAATCAATGCAAACAATATACAGCATTAAACCAAATAGTTCCTACTATGATGTCCACAATGTTAATTTTTCACAATAAACAGAAATGATATGATCAATTATTGCCCATAGTAAAAAGAGCAAATTTGCAAAAGGGTTTATAATTTCAAATGGTAGACAGGGAGAGAACAGAAGTGATATAGGGTATAATGATTATGAGGGAGGAGGAGAGAAAAGAAGTAAAAAATTAAAGAGTGAAAGAGAAAGCAATAGAGATTGTCTATTAGCAGAAGAAAAGAGAATCATAGGAAACAAGCAGAAGAAAAAATATATAAAGTAAAAATTTTTAAAAGATTAAAAATAAAAGTAAAAAAATTTGAAACAAAACTAAAATATGCTAATCAAACATCTTAGTTCACAAAAAACTAATCCATGAAAAATAACTGGCTTCAAAAATTCTAGAAATGAGAAAAAATATGAATATGTATAAATGTCCATGTACCATTAAGGCCACAATTAAAGAAAGAAAAAGAAAAAGAAAAAAATCTTGATGAAAAGTTAAAGAATTCTTTCCATTGGAGTTTGATATATTCTCAGCTTCTCTTCTCAGCAGTTTTAGATGTGGTTGTCTAGAGAGTGATGCTCCACCCTCTAGATTGCTAGAGTGAGAGAGGTAATTCCATATGCAGAATTCCTGAATTCAGAGTTTAGGCTTAGATGGGCTCCAGGCTCTTCACTGAATGCTAGTTAGTCTGGAGATTTTAAATCCATGCACATCCAATGCCCAATACTTGCTGGTCCACACTGAAAGACTATACCCCAGGGATCTCCACTAGGGTCCACTTGTATGATGAGGGACTCAATTTTTATTCCTCTACATCACCTTCAGACCACATATTTCCTGGCCTTGGGTTTAGTCTCCAAACAATCTCCCTGACCCCTGCTCTTTCAAGTTCCTGGCCAGATGCATCTCTCCCAGCTGTCCCTACAAGCATTCGGATTGGAGGGGGAGGGGTAGAGCTAAGTGGGTTTTTCCAACCAGTTGTCCCCTGTGTAAACCTCTCTCCACGTTTGACTTTCTCTTGTCACTTAAGCATACTGTATATCATGCAGTATGGAGACATCTCTGGCTGGTGCTAAGAGCCCAGCTTTTACAGTGGCTGTGCCACTGGGGATTTCTTCCTTGGTTTATTACATCCAACCTCCTGAGTCCCCGATTTGCTTTGAATGTCCAGTTTTAAATTCCAGTAATGTCTCCCTCACTTTTTTTGGTTCACCCACCTTGCTGAGAAGCTGTCTGTCTGCTTTCTTGGTTTCATTCCATGAAGCAGGCAGGAAAGTAACTTCCCCTATTCTGCCATCTTGAAAACCTTTCAGTTCAAGTTGTTTGAATTATTTATATATTCTGGATATTAATCCCCTGTCAGAGGAGACAAAGATCTCCTGTTTTTGTGCTCTCTCTTCATGTTCTTGTTTCCTTTGCTATGTGGACACTTTTTAATTTGATGTCCCGCTTAATGATTCTTGGTCTTATTTCTTGAGCTTTGGAGTCTTATTAAGGAAGTTGGTGCCTATGCCAGTATGTTATAGTATTGAGCCTATTTTTTATAGCAGTTGCAAAGTTTCTGGTCTAATTTTTAGGTTTTTGATCCACTTTGAGTGGACTTTTGTGCAGGGTGAAAGATAAGGATTGAGTTTTATTCTTCTATATGTGGATATCCAGTTTCCCAGTGTCATTTGTTAAAAAGGCTATCTTATCTCCAACTTGTGTTTTTGGCACCTTTGTTGAGTATCAGATAACTGCATCTGTGTGGCTTTGCCTCTGTGTCTTCTATTTTATTCCATTGGCCTTCATGTCTGTTTTGATGTCAATACCATGCTGTTTTTGTTACAGGAGCTCTGTAACATAATTTGAGATCAGTGAATATGATATTTTCAGCATTACTCTTCTTGCTCAGTATTGCTTTGGCTCTTCTGGGTCTTTTATTGTTCCAAATGAATTTTAGGATTGTCTTTTTCCAGTTCTGTGAAGAATGTCATTGGTATTTTGATGGGGATAGCATTGAGTCTGTATTTTTTTTTTTGGTAGTATGGCCATTTTGATATTAATATTAATTTTGCCTGTTCAGGAACATGGGAGGTCTCCCATTTTCTAAGGTCTTCTTCAATTACTTTAGTCAGTGTTCTGTAGTTTTTGTTGTAGAGATACATTTAAAGAAATAGTGCATCTTCTAAATGTGTCTACCTTCCTTCTATACTGTTGTGAGAACCTGACATTTTACTCTAGATACACATTTCAGATGAATGTTACTTGTCACTTCATACTCTTTTATATTAGTAAGTCAGCACTATTGAGAACAACTTTGGATTTATCATGACTGTGGTAAATTTATATTCTCCCCAATATGTAGATAATTAATTCTATAATATGGCCAGATGAGTATCTACAATCACACTGTTTGTAAAATGAGACAATGCTACTTTTGTTTCATTAGGTTGCACTGATAAGTAACTGAAATAATATATAGAACTCAAAATGGTGCCTGGCATGTATACAGGAAGGACCTCATAATTACAGGCAACCCTTACTTTGTATAGTTCTGATATATACAAATTTTAGTTACCATGATTTAGTTATATAACACAAATTCCCCCAAAACAAAGTTCAAATTTTAGCTACCACAATATATTAACTGTGAATAGCTACATAAGTACAAACTTTGCAACGAGCCCTTCAGTCCACAATCTCTATGCAAATAACATCAATAGCCAATAATATCTCTTCTTTCAAAATCTACCACTAAGTTGATCACACTATATCTGTTTTCAGTTCACGCACAGATAGCATTGTCTCCTATTTTATAAAAATGGATGAGCAAAAAAGACTTAAAAATGGAAGTGCAACAAAGAAATTAAACAGTGAAAATGAAATTGGAAAGTGTTTATAACCAAAAGGATAAAGATGTCCCAGAGAAAGTGACACTAGCAAAAACAAATTCAAATCAATAAAACAAAACTCGGCCACCCTCACATTAAATGAACTCTGAGAGATATTTTACAACATTGGATGTGAGAAGGAAGAAAGCAACCATTGTTGATCTTCTTTAAGTTTTTTACAAAGAAATAAAGCACTAATTATTGGTCTTTCTATGTTCTAAATTACAGTGTACTAAATAAAATAAGCTTTACTTTTTTTCATTCCTCTATTCATTTTTAGCTGATACCAAGAAGCTTTTTAATATTTTGACCAACAAATTTTAAAGGCAATGATAATTTTTCCTATTTGATTATTGTTATCACTCTGCATCGTTTCAGCTTATGTAGTCATTTTTATAATCCCACAAACTATGCAAAGAAAGACTTCCTATAGTTGTTACTATAAGCAGTTATTTTGTCCAGCAAGTCAAGTTGTAGGAAAATTATTCACAGCTTTTCAGTATTTGAGAATTTGAAAACTTTGTCATTTCTCTCTTGCATCTATCTTTGCATTTTCCAAATTAGCTTCATTCTTAATTCTAGTCATGTCTCGTTATAGGGTTACTCTTAATATATATTCTTCAAAAGTACAGCATTTAAATTCCTTATTTTACTATTCTTCAGTTTTCTACCCTACTTCTTCATTCCTTTAAGTCTTCTACTTCAATTCCATGCTAAACTCTTTCTCTTTTACTCTTCTTTTTTCTAATATCCTATTCTTTCACATTCTCCTTCAACCTTGAAAGCCCATCAGTTCTTTAACACATTGTCTTCATTTCAAAATGACACCTGCTCTGGAACATATCCATATGAGAACTGTCTTATAAATTCATTGGTTTCTTCCTTACGTTTCATCTGCATTTGTGTCAATCAAGACAACCAAATCTTTCTTGAATGGAAATTATTACAGAAAATTTTATATAAACAAATGTAGACTTCTAGCTGAAAATTGACCTGTTTCCACTTGTCAATGACTGGCAACACAATAAAAATTTAAAGAAATGCTTGAGAGGCAGGAAGATTGCAGGTTTGAGCTAACCTGGGCAACTTAGAGTGTGTCTCAAAATAAAAAAATAAAAAGGGCTAGATGTGACTCAATGGTATAGCCTCCCTGACTTCAATCCCCAGTACACATACACACACACACACACACACACACAGAGAGAGAGAGAGAGAGAGAGAGAGAGAGAGAGAGTGAAATAGGAAAGGAGGAAGAGGAAGGAAGGAAGGAGGGAAGACAAAAATGCAGTACATTTCACTGTACATCTTTTTCACTCTGGAATCAGATAGATACATAGCTATATATTTGAAAAGGTAAAATTTACATTAAATAAATATTGATAGAAATCTTGCTTTTACTTTTCCATTCAAAGTCATTTTGATATAATTCCTTTTTAGAGGGGTTCTGAGGTTTTTGGGAAATGAAACCTTCATCTGCTTGATGTTTTCTGCACACAGGTAGAATGAAGAACAGACTCTTAAGCGCTCAAGTAATGAACTTTAGATAGTTTGATTTGGGCATGAGTCTAGCTCAAAAGAAAAGCTGACAACCTGATCAGTTTTCATTAAGGGTTGGATTTAAATTGAGTTGAATTTGTGCTTTAAATTTTAGGTTTGGTATTATCTCTTGAATTTCCATTACTACTTTTAACACCACCTAAAATAAGGGTTTTGTTTTTTGTTTTTTGTTTTTTTTTTTTTTTCAAAAAAAAAACCATGATGACTCTGTTTGGCTTGCTTCAGTTAGTATTTTCTGCTAATAATTTCTTGCTTCAGTTAATAGTGGATTCCAGAGAAAAGTGGCCCTGGGTTAAATCCCAGTTCTCCAAAACAAAAAATCTGTCAATTTGCTGGGATGCCACTCTTGTTATTGGGGGATGTTCAGGTGAAACTCATGAAAGCAGACACCTCCAGGGCCTTGCTGAACATTTTGGATGGCACAGGACTTCTGAGAGATATCTTAACTTTCACCCTCTAATGAAGAGCTGGGCCTGCACTTGGGTGAGGAAGTCCAGGGTTGACTGCCAAGGGGCTGAGAGACATGGTGCTGAGGGGACCCTTACTGCCTGGAGAGAGTTTGAGGGATTAAGGTGGCCATCCCCAAAGAAAGGGGCTTGATGTTTGGACAAGGAGAGGGTTCCCAGGATTTGAGAGGAGGTAATAGCTCTGGCTGGGAAAGAGATTGTTTGAAAGAGCAGGCTGAGTGGCTGGGTGAGGCTAGAGGCCAGTGGGATTTCCTGGGCCTCGTGTGCTTCTGTGTCCTCAGGCAAGTTCTTATCTCCAGCACTCCCCAAATCACAGGCAGGCCTCTGACCTTTGTTCCCCAGTGCAGGGCATTGGCACTGACACAGGGAATGGGGAGCAGAGGCAACAGTGGTGTCAACAGGCACAAAAGAGTCAGGTTTAGACCTGGTCCCTTCTCTCCTTCTCTGAGAAGGACCATGGCTCTTCCCAGTCAAGGAAGACACCAGATCTAAGGCATGAGCCCCTTCCAGTATCCTCCCATCTCTTGCTCCAGGTGGTCAGTGGGATTTTGGAACTCCAACTATAGTCACCCAGGCAATGCATGGACCTGGACCCCACAGTGTTACGGGCAGAAGGTTGGGAAAAGACGATAGGTCTGGAATCACAGGGAGTAGGGAACCCTGTCTTTCTTGGCCAGTGCCTCTGTGTGTTTGTGCATCATGTGCCTGTGTTCATGTATGCTTGGGTATGTGGCCCCTTTGTGTGCTACTGGGAGTGTGTGGGCCAGTGGGACTGGTGTGCTTCTGTGCCCGTGAGCCTGGCTGTTGGTGTCTGCAGATGGCATTATGTGTGTGACTGTGGTAGAGGTTTCAGTCTATCTAACTTGAGCAGGAATTGGAAGGGGCAGGGGCTGTTGAGGGAAGGCCAGGTCTTGTTCTCAACTTTTCTGCTTCAGGCCTGGGCCTCTTCCTTAACAGTGAAAAGCCACAGTCCCCCTAAGGGTAAGGAGAGAGGTAAGTAGGTCCAAACCTCTGCACAAGCCCTGGCCAGGTGGCTTCCTCAGTGGAGACAGCTAAGACCTGGCAGACAAAAGATCCTGAGAGGTCAGGGCAAGGAAGAGATTGAGGGAGAGACAGTATGGGTAGGGACATGGCTGGCCTGGTGGGGTATGTGGAAGATGCATGGGTACATTCAATCATTTGGAAATCATTTGGAGTGCAGGGTGTAAGGCCCCAAGCTAGTGATGGTAATAGCATTAAGTCAGTTAATTTGGAATCTCTTTATTTAAAAAAAAAATCTCATATCACCTATCTGCTGTAAACAGAAATTCTATTCTACTATTCATTTACTTCCCTGAGTCCATGTCATATCCTGAATTATTGCTTTCGTTGGTCATAAGTTGTCATTTCTGTTATGTGTATTTTACTCTGCAGTGTAAAGGAAAATTTTTTGCTAAACCAGTTGTGCACCTCTGGTTCTAAAGTTGAAGCAGAGTGAAAATTTGAATGTAGAAGATAGTGACTACTCCATGACTAGAGTAATCAATGCCAGAACACCCTGTAAGCTTTTCTTCTATAATAAGGGCAGAGTCAGCTAAAATGTTTGTTTAAATCATGCATGGCATAACAAAAACCTTTCCACTTTATCTATCTGTCTATGAATATACCTGACTCATCACCACAGTGCTTTTCTACTCAGCCCCACTCACTCAGCTACTGTTCCTGCCTTACCCAGGTAGTTAAAACTAGTTACAGCTTCTGGTAAAGGCTGTGGAGTTTCATACTTGATGTTATTTTTTAGCATAGGAAGTTCATAACTCTTGAATATCTGAGATCTAAAGAATAAAAATGGATGGTATTTTCTCTATACTCTGAAACTCTTTGTGGTCTCTGATTACACCATATTTGTATCGTAAGTATTCATTTCTAAGCAGCAGTCACATCACAACAGAGCCAGTTTGTAAAATAACTTTTTAAATAACAACAAAAAGGAAAAAAATAGTCCTTCACAATCTTTAACTGGAGCTAAGGAAATTCTATGTTGGCAGCACTGCTACATTCTAGCTTTTCTATATATATTTTATAAAAGTAAAAGCATCTTATATTGTGTTATTCATAAATAGCTATCCTTTTACCCATGTTCTTTTTATCCATTATCCCCTGTGCAAAAAAAATGATATTATTATCTATCATGAAAATTATCTCATAGAGCAGTAAATGATTCTATTTTAGTAACTACATTGATTTGATTAGCTTTTTTCATTCTATAATAACTTTAATGTTTTTATTGTATTACTTTATTAGTTTTTCTTTACTATATAACATCTTTGATGTCTTATTTTGCTTATATATTTAGCACTTAAAGATCCACATGAAAGATTGACAGTTCAGACATTTCAGTGTTATTTCAGAGGTAGGTAGGTAGTTAGTTCAGAGGTAGTTTTCAGTGAACTAACTTCTAATGTGTGATGTTAACTCTCTCACCATGAGGTGGGAGACATCTTTCCTTAGCTACCAGAGTTTTCCTGAATCCCTGACTTATTTTCTAGATCCAGAGAAGGACTTCCCAGTGACTAATCTCTGCTGTCTCCTGCTTTTGTCTTTTGTCTTATTCCTTCATTAACATGGTTTCTGATGTTCTGTACTTGCCCTTCTGATTGTTCCTTTACATCATAATGCCTGGTCAGTCTGAACTTACTATGACACTTGTGGAAAAGGATAGATAAAAATCAGCACCCTTTAGTCTGCCTTGCTTTTTCTCTCTGGCTTGGATACCATTCTTAGATCTTCTGTTTAGCATTCAAGAAGTTCTGTTTTGTTTCTTTTTTCCTTTGCAGCCTCTACTAGGAGGCTTCTCACACACTCTTGAACAAAACTTGTTCTTTTCTATCTGGAGCATGTGCAACTTTGGGAGAGATGTATTTGGGAAAAACAAGATAAAGATAACCTTCCTAGCCAGAGCAATAACTAACCAAAAGGATGATATTAACAACAGGTCATCTTCACATCCAGATGTTTTCATGGATTTAACATACTCAGAGCACTATGGACAGCTCATACATGAGCACATTACTTGGCACATAAGTACAAAATAAATGGTATCTATAATATCCATTTGGGGCTTTCTTTATCTCCTAGCTGGAGAGCTAAGACATGAAATTCCAGCTAACTGTTTAAGAAAGCAAATATATCTGAGCAGAAAAGGCGGTAAGTTCAGAGAGGAATGAGATCACTATGGTCAAGTAGACAGATGAGACTTTCCAAAAAATTGAGCAAAGTATGGCAAGGATGTTTATTACTAACTTTGCCTCCACTGTTAACTGCTTCTTTCCACAAGTGGGTCCTTTCAGTTGGTTTTGCCTCTTAAAAATAGGTAATATTTAAACATAGCCCAATAACACAAATCCTGACACTTTATGAATTTCTAGTTAAAACAACTCATATGGAAAACCACTCAACACCAAAGATCCTATTAATAGATAACTCTCTTCTTTGGGTAAGTGTAGCTGTCCTGCCTGCTCTCCTCACAGTTTCTCTTGTCTTCTATTTAGCTAATAAATACATGGGAGCCTGGGACCATGTGTTTCTTACTCTTAATCTGTAATTCCCTGTGGATAAGACTGGCCTGATTCTTACATTATAATCTAATCACTTTCTAAGAAGTCCCCATATTTTTTGAAGGTGATGGATTAGCCTTTCATTCGCCCCAGCCCAAACAGCACCTTTTGTCTTATGCATTCCCATCAGCTGCCTTCCTCTGACTTCAATTTCTGTTCCAACTAATATGCTCCTGCTTGTTTTCCCCGATCATCCCACTTCCAGAGTATATTAAATATACATACTTTTAAGAAGATATAAGACTTCTCTTAAGAATATGAACTTTTCTTAGTGGTTTCTATGTATGAACCAGGAGATACACACACTGGCCAATCAGCTCTAACCAAGTACATAGAAAGCCTTCACTGAGAGCACCCAAGTTAATTTCAAAACCCATCCAATTAATATAGCCTTACTTTTCAATTTTGTCAATGTTCTGGGTCACTGTGTTTTAACTCATTAATAAGCCTTAGCTCAAATTTATGTGGACTTACTTTTTTCCAATTCACTGAAAACATTTTTATTCAATTCTTGTTTTTAAATAACTCATGTACTTTTTCTCTGTGGTTCTCTTGTGCATATGGGCTATTTTCAATATGTTATTAATATATAATAGTGGTCTCTCCTTTATACCTTTCATGATCCACTTTTCATTCTGTTGGGCAGACACTGGTTGTTTTGTGATTTTGAAAAAAAAAACCACATGTAGGTATAACAGAG
Source organism: Geosciurus inauris (assembly GCA_004024805.1). Lineage (NCBI taxonomy): Eukaryota > Metazoa > Chordata > Mammalia > Rodentia > Sciuridae > Geosciurus > Geosciurus inauris. The sequence continues at coordinate 8,924 of PVHX01008212.1, read as the reverse complement.
AAAATACTAGCAAAATTATTTTAAATGGAATTCAGCATATTCTAAACTTTTTCATAACTATTATCTTACAATCTAATTCAAGGCAAATATGGAAGTCTTTTTACCATTAATGCTACAAAGATTGACTTTTACTGTTAAATGGCTATTTATTGGTTTCCCAATATATGCCAGATATAGTTCAAGATGCTGAGGATCTAATGGTGAACAGACAGACAAGACCTTTAACCAGCACACATTCTAGCAGAAGTTGTAAGTGGAAATACAGACAACAGATGAATCAGATACACAGCCTGTGGAAATGGCAGGTAATTACCTGATTCTTCTTCTTCCACTGCCATTGTTTCAAGACCTATCTACAACTATTGAGTTTGATTTAATCTCAGGCTACTATCCTCTTCCAAAAAGAAATACATAAAGCCCTTGTTCTGATAAGAGATAAAAAATGGAGAACACCTGGGAAGTTCAAGTTTCTCATTTAAATGGGCATTACTCTAAGAATTATAAGGTATTATCATTTATTCAGCAAACATTATTGAGCACTATATCAGTCAAGGTTGTTATGTTCCAGGCTTTATAACCCCTGCAAGCATTTCCTTAAGTACCTCATACCTTAGCTAGAGAGACAGAGACATAAAATAATTTACTACTGATAGTACCATTGTTACTAGTAATATTATAATAAAAATTATATTAAGTGCAAAGGGAGCATCACAAAGGCAGTAACAAACTCTTTTCTGCTTGAGGGAATGCTCGCCATTAGGTGACACCTAAACTGAGTCTTAGGGGTGATGGGAAGCACAGCATACTCCATTTACTCCACAAATATTTACAGAACATTTTTTATGTGTCTGGTACTATTGTAGACAGTGTACACACAGCAGTGAACTAGACAGAGTCCCTCTTGGCAGTAGAGAAAAACACAATAAACAAATAGACAAATATATATTAGGTGATGATACATGCTATACCAAAAAATAAAAGTCTTTTAAGAAAGGAACAGAGAGTAGCAGGGATGCAGTTTTTTAAATAGGGTATTCAGGAACATCATCCCTAATGAGATATTTGAGTAGAATCCTGAATGATATGAAATAATGAGACCAAGAAATAGGTGAAGCTATTCCAGGCAGAAGAAACAGCGTGAACAAAAGACATAATGGGCATAAAAGCGTGGCATCTATAATGCAATGTGAGACAGTCTTTGCTGGAGTATGGTGTAGCAAGGGATCAAGGGTGAAGAGCCACATGTATCATGCTCAAGAATGTAAATGCCCACTTTGTCAACTGGGAAAAAAGGGACTAGATTTTGAAGATAGTTTAAGAAGAAAATGACATATTTTTTGCTTGGTTTGGTTAGGTTTGGATAGGTATGGTTTGGTTTTTGGAAAATTATCCCTAGCAATAGTATACGGATAAATCTAAACGAGAAGCACAAGAAGCCAGTTATAAGGTTATTCTGATGGTACAGATGAGAAATTATGTGACTTAAATTAAATCAGTAAGATGAGGCTCATGTTGAGATGGTAGAGTCAGTTGTTTTAGGAAAACCAGTTTATAGGATTTGGTGTTCTGTGGAATATGGGAAAGGTCAAGAACAACTCCAGGGCTTAAGTGTGGGTGGCTGAGTGGGTGATAATGCCATTAAGTCCCTGGAAATGAATTTTATTGGGGACAGTGGAAAATTAGGACTGGAAATTAGAAGAGAATCAGGGGTTGGAATACATATTTGGCTGTTACTGGTATCTCATATGAATTTTAAAAGAAGTAACAAAAAGAAGTATCTGTCAGATACTATAGAGAAAATGAGTAGGATGAGAATTTTTAAAATGCCATTGGATTTGACAGTTGGAAGTACATCAGTGACTTCAAGAAGACCAGTTTCAGTAGATGTGAATGGAAAAAAAATCATATCATGATTGGGTTAAAGAATGAAGGAGTAAGAAGCTAGGGTCATTCCACCAAAATCACTGTCCTGTTCTTGAAAGCTTTAAACCTTAGGTCAGATATTTTCTTTCTCCTCCCTCCTTAGATTTCCTGGGACTGGAAGTCTGAGTTAGGGCATGATGAAGGTACAAATTAAGATCCTTTGGTCTTTAGTGGGAGAGGGATCACAGATAGAGGAGCTTGATGTTTTTAAGTTAGATATTACAGAGATTATCCTTACTGGAGAACAGCTAGTAAGGCTAATCCAGAGACCTGTCTCCAGAAGAAGAAAGATGAAATAGGTAGATGTCTGTTGTATGAGGATTTGCAGGGTGGGAGAAACATGGAAGTAGTTAAGAAACTCCACCCCAATGAGAGTGGAATCTGGCAGAGTATGGAGGTGGGGTAGAATCTGAGGCAGTAAACTGATGTTAACTAAGAAATTCAAGTACAGGTGTCTAGATTTCTAAGGGCACAGGGACTGATTATGTACAAAGGAGGAACTGTTGGCAGTACTTTTGGCAATAAAGAAGAGAGGGAATAGTTAAAATGGATCACAAGGTCATCTTTAGCAATATCTGCCATATAGATGTTTAATTAGTATTTGTGAAGCCAAGAGGCAGTTCAGAGGATGTGGTAAGAAGAGATTAGATGCCTGAGTTTCTGAAGAGCTATAAGTAACTACCTGAGTTCCACTCAGGGATAGATGGAGGCAGTGACTAAAGATCCCCAAACTACTTGGAGGTCCAGAGGTCCAGTATTATACGATGGTGGGAATTGAGAGCAATGCCCAAAGAAAGGGAATCACTCCCTTAGCCCTGAGGACCTGAGGAGTTACCATTGAATGGGTATGCTAGATTATCCCACCTCTGTACACAAAAAAACACACCCTTAGCCCTCTTGCTTGCCACGCTGTCGCCTGCCCACTGGGGGGAGGGGCTCGAGAGCAAGGCTGGTAGCTGTTCTAGTCCTCGAGAACCATCAGTTCCTACCAGACTCTTGTTGGGGGAGCCGGCCTACCCCATGGCAGGACACAGGACCTCAAACTGGAACCCCTTTCAAGCCAGTGGTGGGTGTGGCTCCGGAGGGCCAGTTTCCATGAGGGTGGACACTCCAACCTTATTAAGTGCCCGGGTGGCTCCTGGCAGGCTGATGGTCCAGCCAGGAGTTGTACCAGGCATTTTCCCAGGCCCTGACGTGTGGGGGGTGCCCCTGGGTCCCCTGCCTTATGAATTCCGGGGCAGGATGACCTCCTGCGGAGCAGGTGAGATAGGAGTCTGGTGCCAGCGACCCCCCGAGGGCACCTATTCTGGACCTTATATTGCCCTGCGGAGCCTCCCGAAATTGGCGCTGCCGGAAGATATCTTAGCCATTAAAAAGGAAATGGAGCAGCTGGCTAAGGAGCTGAAGCTGAAGAGGATGACCCTAGGGTATTCGCAGGCAGATGTGGGGTTCGCTGTGGGAGCTATGTTTGGAAAGGTGCTTAGCCAGACAACCATATGCCGCTTTGAGGCCCAGCAGCTCAGCCTCGCCAACATGTGGAAGCTGCAGCCACTGCTAAAAATGTGGCTAGAGGAAGTGGATTCCAAGAACCTTCTGGGCTTATGCAAAATGGAGATGATTCTGCAGCAGGCTCGGAAGCGGAGACGGGCAAGCAGAGAGAGACGAATCAGAAACAACCTGGAGAAATTCTTCCTACAGTGCCCAAAGCCTACACCCCAGCAAATCAGCCGCATCGCTGGGCACCTCCGGCTGCAGAAGGACCTGGTCCGAATTTGGTTCTATAACCGGAACCAGACGGGCAGTCCGCCAATCAACGATGCCTCCACACGCGAGAATGTGGGAGCAGCCGGGCCTCCTTTCCCAGGGCCACCAGTGTGCTTTCCCCTGGCAACGGGGATCCATTTTGATTTCCCCCGCTATGGGGGGTCCTACCTTACACCCATGTACTCCTCCAGCCCTTTTCCTGGGGGAGGAGCCCTCCTCTGTGCCCCAGCCACCACTTTGGGCCTCCCTAGGCTTTCAAGCTGAGAGGCCTGCCCCACTGCGGAAGATAAGAGCGGGAGGGAAAGGGAAAGCTGGGGAACATCCCTGGGATTCATTTCAGGGATTTTAGCCTTTTGTTTTCATACTCTATCTAAAGAAGTTAATAATATGTACTAGGGAATGAGGGTGGGGATTGTTTAGGAAAAATTTGGGAGGGAAGTTGAAATTTACAGCTGCTTCATGTTTTTCCCTAATATTGATTTTAAGGCATATTATAATATATAGTTCGTTTCTGTATTTTGTTTTGTTTTGTTTTTCATTCACTGAAGATTGTATCTGTTTCTTGTGGAAGCAAAGGGTTTAATTTTTTTCCTCACAAACACAATATTGAGTGATAAATTCAAGTTATGGAAGACTACTTCAGTGTGCCATTTTTATTAAAAACAAGCAGCAGTTTGCATAAACATAAAATCCAGGATAATAGTCTCCCCTGCAGAAAGGCTTGAGAATAGCATAAGAAAGGAGCACACACAACCCACCCAGAGTCTTTGCTGAAACACGAGTTAACTTGAAAGCTACCTTTTTTTCTAATTCACCTTTTTATTTTCAGTGCCCTAGCTTTGTGTAGAGGGTCTCAGTTCAACTGTCCACCTTATGCAGTCCCATGGGTTTATCTGCTGTACTGACACTTGAAGTCACTCTATTTTATTCTAAACCCATTTGTTCCTGAGATTGACAAGCTGAACAGCTGTAGCTTGAGCCCCACCTCCAGCATGCTTCCCTGGGTTTCAGCTCCATTTGGTTTGTCCTCTGAAAATTTTTTTTACTTTCTTCTGAATTCAGAAATACTTTTGAGAGTATGTTTGCATACTGGATCTAACTCCTTGCTGGCTTTTTGCCATTGTACATCTTAAATCACTTGTTCAACGTTTTCACTGATATTGGTTCTTTTCTACTTTTCTGCTTTCATTTTGGTCAGTTTTGATTATCATATACTCAATGTAAATCATTAATCCCTGTTTATGGATGGAAATGTAGCATGCACAATGTCCTGGGTTTAATCCCCAGCACCAAAAACCCAGAAACAAACAAACAAAAAATCCTCTTCAGATCTACTGCTACATATATGCAAATATTATCTGTCTTATAATTCCATCCCTATATATTATATCTGAGTTTTTACTTAACTAATCTTGTCAGTTTTTGCCTTTTCTATTCATTTTCCTTAGTAAGTCTTGCAATGGATTTACCTAGACATATATTTATCATAATTTTTAATGCATTAATCATACAAATTAATGAGTTTTGATGTGGCATTTCCATACATACATATATTATGTTTTGATCATGTTCACCCTCCTTTCTCCCCTTTTTTCTCTTCTCCCTCCCCTGAATTTCCTTTCCCTTCCATAATATTCTCTCTTCTACTTCTAGGTCATCTTTTTTTTCCATGTATAAGAGAAAACATGCAATATTTACCTTTCTGGGTCTTTGGTAAAGAAGCTGTCTTTTCTCCCATGTATGTTTTTGGTACCTTTATTGAGTCAGTTGGCTGAAAATGTGTGGATTTATTTCTGGGTATTCTATCTCATTGGTGGGTTTTTATGCCAATACCGTGCTGTTTTTGTTAACAGTGGCTATGCAATATAATCTGAAATCAGGTATTGGATTGCCTCTAGCATTGCTCTTTTTGCTCAAGATTGCTTTGGCTATTCAGGGTCTTATTGCTCCGGTATTAACTTTAAAATAGTTGTTTCTAATTCTGTAGAGAATGTCATTGATACTTTCATGGGGATTGCATTGAATCTATGGATTGCTTTCAGTAGTATGGCCATTTTAACATTAATCCTCCCATTCCATGAACATGGGAGCTCTTTCCATTTTCTAGCATCTTCTTCAATTACTTTCTTCAGTATTTTATGATTTTCATGATAGGGGTCTTTCATCTCCTTGGTTAGGGTTATTCCAAGGTTTTTGGTTTGGTTTGGTTTTTGTTGGGTTTTGTTTTGTTTGTTGTGTGTATGTGTGTGTGTGTGTGTGTGTGTGTGTGTGTGTGTGCGTGTGTCTGTATTTAAGAATATTTGTTGCAATGGGATTGTTTTCCTGATTTCTTTCTCAGTGAATTCATTAGTGGTATTTTTGAAAACTACTAATTTTTGTATATTGATTTTATGTCCTGCTACTTTGCTGAATTTGTTTATCTGTTCTCAGAGTTTTTTGGTGAATGAAGTCTTTAGGGTTTTCTAAATATAGACTAATTTTGTCAGCAAACAAATTATTTGACTTCATCCTTTCCTGTTTGTATACCTGTCATTTCTTTCAGTTACTGAAATTGCTCTGTCTAAAATCTTAGTTACTATATTAAGAGTGGTAATAGTGGACACTCTTATGTTATTCTTTTTTTAAAATATTTTTTAGACACTGATGGGCCTTTATTTTATTCATTTATTTATATGTGATGCTGAGAATCAAACCCAGTGCCTAACAGATGCTAGACAAGCGCTCTGCCACTGAGCCACAACCCCAGCCCTCTTGTGTTATTCTTGATCTTAGAGAAAATGTTTTCAGTTTTACCCCATTCAGTATAATGTTGGCTATGGATTTGTCATACATAGCTTTTATTATGTTGAGATATGATCCTTCTATACCTAATTTATTCATGGATTTTATCATGAAGGGATATTAAATTTTATTAGATTTTATCAAGGCTTTTTCTGCATCTATTGAGATTATTGTGTGATTTTTATCCTTGATTCTGTTTGTGTGCTGTATTATATTTATTGATTTGTGTATGTTGAACCAACTTGCATTCCTGGAATTAAATCAACTTGATCATTAGTGTGTGCTCCTTTTACTATGCTGTTGAATCAATTTTCAAGTGTTTTATTGAAGATTTTTTATCTATGTTCACCAAGGATATTGATCTATAGTTTTCTTTGTGTGTGTGTGCAGTTTTGTTTTGTTGTTGTTGTTGTGTCCTTATCAGTTTTTGGCAGCAGGGTAATAATGGTGTCACAAACTGAATTTGGAAGGGTTCTGTCCCTTTATGTTTTATGGAATAGATTGAAGTGCATTTGAAAGTCCAGTAAAATTCAGCAGTGAATCTGTCCAGTTCTAGTCTTTCTTTGCTGGGAGACTTTGTATTACTGCTTCAGTATCATTCATTGTTATTGATCTGCTTAGTTTATATTCTCTTAGTTCAATTTTGGTGGGTCATAATGTGTCCAGAAATTTGTCCATTTCTTCTAGATCATGCAGTTTGTTTGGTATATAGTTTTTTCAAAATATTCCTTAATAATCCTATTGATGTCGGTGGTATCTGTTATAATATCCCCCTTTTCCTCTCTAATGGTACTTAGTTGAGTCTTCTTTGTCATTATCTAAGGATTTGTAATTTTTAACTTTTAAAAGAACCAACTCTTCATTTGAATGATACTTTACATCACTCTTTTAGTGTTTATTTCATTTATGTCTTTTCCTGATCTTTGTTATATCTTTTCTTCTATTTATTTTGGGTTTAGTTTGTTTTTGTTTTTCTAAGACTTTGAAATACATGATTAAGTTATTTATTTGAATTCTCTCTCTTCCTCTGTCTTTCATAACTATAAACTTTCTTCTTAGTACTGATTTTGCTGTGTCACACAAGTTTGTGTGTTGTGTTTCCATTTTCATTTCATTCTAGGAAAATTTAGTTTCCCCCACCCTGATTTCTTCAAAAACTCACTGTTTATTTGGAAGTGCATTATTCAATCTCCATGTGTTGGTATAATTTTTATAGTTTCTCTTATTGTTGATTTCATTTTATTATGATGTGATAAGATGCAAGAAATTACCTCAACATTTTTAAATTTGTTAAGACTGCTTTATAGCCTAATATATGATCTATTTTGGAAAAAGTTCCATGTGCTGATGAAAAGAAGTGTATTCTGCAGCTCTTGGATGGAATACTCCATAGATATCTGTTAAGTCCATTTGATCCCAGTGTAATTTATCTCTGTTGCTTCTTTGTTGATTTCTTTTGTCTGGATAATCTGTTTGTAAGAGTTGAGTATCAAAGTTACTCATTATTGTATTGGGTCTATCTCCCCCTTCACATCCTATGGTGTTTATTTTATAAAATTGGATACTCCATTGTTCAGTACATGAGTACTGACAATCAGTATATCTTCTTAAAGAATTGTTCCCACCGGACACGGTGGCTCAAGCCTGTAATCCCAGCACTTAGGGAGGCTGAGACAGGAGAATTGCAAGTTCAAAGCCAGCCTCAGCAATGGCGAGGCGCTAAGCAACTTAGTGAGACTCTGTCTCTACATAAAACACAAAATAGGGCTGGGGATGTGGCTCAGTGGTCTAGTACCCCTGAGTTCAATCCCCAGTACCAAAAAAAACAGAATTGTTCCCTTTATCAGTACGTAGTGATTTTGTCTTTTCTAACTGATTTGACTCAGTCTTTTTGTCAGACATTAGTATAGCTACTTCTACTTTCTTTCAGCTTCCATTTGCTTAGAATATCATTTTTCACTCTTTCACTTTGGCCTTTGTTTTTGCTGGTGAGGTAAATTTCTTGCAGGCAGCATATTGTTGGGTCTTATTTTTAATCCACTTAGCCTGTCTGCATCTTTTAATTGGAGAATTAACATCACTTACATTTTATTATTGAAATGTATTTATCCTTTGAATTATATATTGAAATGTTCATATCATTTTGTTGTTTTTCTTCCTGTTGTTTTGAATATTTTACGTTTGTTATTTCCTCTCCAATTTATTTAAGAGCTTGATAGTTTTCTGTATTAGTAGTGTTTCTTTCCTAATTCTCATTTGCTTAGCACTCTTCTGGTAAGATTTATTTTTCCCATGCTGTCACGATTGTTTGTCATTCTTCTTCTGGGTAGAGAATTCCCATTGGTTTACTTGTCATGAATTTCCTTAGATTGTTATCATGGAAGGTCTTTATTTCTACTTCAATTCTGAAGAATAACTTTGATGGGTAATCTATGTTGGTACTTCTTTCAAAATTT